>DWHO01005489.1:0-10284 GCA_018247575.1 Eurytides lysithous rurik | reverse complement strand
CCGCGCCCACCGACCTCTACACCTCTCTATTCGGCGGCATCGGCAGCAGGGGATAAGAGCCAGACACTACACTTAATAATTTTATTTTTAAAACATTTTGCCATAATATATTTTTTTTTTAATTTATGAAAGTCGTTAACTATTTCACCTAATGGTTTAACCAGAAGAGAAAACTTAACACGGATTTAAGCCAAAATAACAGTTAACTAATTGAATTTTGTTACAATTAATTTATCAAAATAAAATAAATTAGTATATGACAACTAGAAGGAAAGTATTATTTCAAACTCGTTATTTGTGTTTATTTTAAATATGACTCAGAAATTTATTTTAAATACACGAAAAATTGTTAAGAAAGTCTGATTTTCATCAACAATTATTTAATCGTCTCGTGTAATAAAATCGTTGTAGAAGTGAATATAAATGGAGAATAAAAGTTCTACTAAATTCATAAAAAAATACTAAGATTGTTAATAGCAGAATTGACGATATTTTATCAAGGTATTAAAAGCGGTTTTGTTATTTTTTAAAGAAATGTTGATAGATAGGCAGAGTTAATGTAAACATTTTTATCATAAATAAAAACATGACTACGCGTTATATATTTTAAACGGGTTTTTTAAATGTATATCATGGCTGAGCAACAATCTGCATTTATTTCTCAATAAAAATATAGCATGAAGAGAAAGTCAAGTTCTGGCATTTGCAGGTATTCTTAGTGAAATGGATTTTTGAGAACCAGCACAAACTGCAGACAGTGCGTTGGTGCAGTTCCTCCCTTCGTTATAAAGAATTGGAGGACACGACTACACAGAGTCACCTAGAGCACGTGGGGCCCCCCGCGGCTTCTTCAGCGCCCGACGTAAAGCCACACCCACATAGAACGCCAGAGATTTCGTTCAAGGTGCCAAGATTAGATTTTAACAACGCACTTTCATTCATTTCATATCAACTTGACGTAGAAAGTCAAAGTGGTTCTTTTTTTATTTTACCTTAATAATAATTTTCACCTGTAATATGCGTTCATGACTCTATCATTTCATGTTTATGTAACAGATAAATGTTTTTAGTCTGAAATGTAAATTTGATATAATAGTGTTAACCTCATTTTAATATCTTTTTTAACCATTATCTCGTGTTTAGTACAAATTTATTAGTTCAGCTAATTGGTTCTTTGGATACACTGCATAGATACTTTTGATGTAAAGGATAGAAAACAAGACAAGGAACCGGTCAGTTTTTGATTTTGCAGTCATAAAGCTACCGCCGTTTATAAAACACTTATCGCATTTTCAATTTTTTCTATTGCGAATCTGTACTTAGATAAAGTTGGGATCAATGGTTTCCGCCTGCGCAGTTCAAGTTTAGAATATATAATATAAAATTTGGTGACATTTTGAGGGAGCTATGTTTTTAACTCTATTCTATATAATTGTCCTTCATAATCTGTAACAAAACAACGAGAGAATTTTATAAACTGTATCCTCAATTATGAAAACAATAATTCTGATTTTTAATTAGACGTATCCTTGCAGTACGATGATTTACAAGTCACACTTGCCGCGCCATATCAGTTGCAAAGAAAGCCTGAGGCTACTGATTTGGGCTTCGGGAAATATTTCACGGATCACATGCTCAAAATACAATATCAAAATGAGCTGGGCGGTTGGCAAAAACCGGAGATTACGCCTTTCGAGCCGCTTAGCATTCATCCTGCCGCAAAAGCTCTACACTACGCGATACAGGTAATAAAAAGCTATTGAATCTGTAAAAAATTCTGGTCTGCAAAAAGTTATATATCGTATATGACGTTTTTAAACTAAAAGAAATTAATCTTTCTCAATTAGAACACTCTTAGTGCACACAAAAATACGAAACATATTTTTTTTACAGCTCTTTGAAGGTATGAAAGCGTATAGAGGAGTTGATGACAAAATACGTTTGTTTCGACCGGATTTGAACATGAAAAGAATGAATTTGGCGGCGCAGAGGTCTGGCCTGCCAATGTTTGACAGTGAAGAATTGATCAAATGTTTGAAACGTTTAATTCAAATCGACCAAGAGTGGGTGCCTCACTCGGAAACGTCTACACTGTATATACGGCCAACTTTAATAGGAACTGAGGTAATTTGACATTTTTCAACGATGACTCCGAGATGTTTCCGTTTAAGCATTTAATGTGTTTGAAACCAGAATTAATCTAACAGATTCTGCTGTTTGAATATAATAGATTCTCCGCGGGCGTACAATAGCCTTTCAGAACACCTGATAAGAGTTTTGTTTATGACTTGGTTACGATACCAGTGAGTCGGACTTCTGATAGTTTGCGTTGCACTTGTCCATAACAGCATAGCTGAGTGTTTCGAACTTATTAAAAATCCATGTGACGTGGATTATAAAGAGATTGCGCTGTAAATATTTTTGTTTTAGGAAAATCAAATGAAAATTGATAAGCGGATAATTTATGGTTACGTTCGAGATATCTCGAAGTTCACACGGTTTCCTGTGAATCAAAGTACTTAAATCATAAATAAAGATTGTTATTATAACATTGGCATACGTTATATGGTGGAAAAACAGATCGTGTTTACAACATTGCTTTTACGTAATGATAACGATGAGTTTAAATTATTTGTTAATCAGATGAAATGGAATTAGATTTGCTCTTAGTGACATGATAATGCTCAATATGATGAAAAAATATTCCTAAACAAGCGTGGTAATAATTTTATTTTCAACATTTTACTTTGCTAACGTAACGTTTCATGGATTTTATTCAGATATTTTTATTTTTATTTCGGATTAATTATTACAATAATTCGTTAATTTCTCTAAATCTAAGTTTCAATTTCTTTTTTGTCATTTTTCTTTATTTGTCTCTTTGTATGTGAGATAAAACGTGGCCTGTATTCCTGTCCATTTAAAATACTATAACTATGCAAAAACGCTTGCTGAACCGTTGGTCTGCTCCTGTGATAAAAGGACAATGGAAGTGGGACAATATAAGGATAGATCGCAATGAATGTTTTTTTCAATCTGGCTGTACATATTATCACTGGCCGACCTTCTAATTTTTCACTCCCTTCTCATATTTACATCAGTTAATATGCCGTTTAGTCTCAAATTCGTAGCTTGTTTACCACACCTGTATGAAACCAGTTTCTTTATTTTTACGATATGGAGAGTAAAAAAAATATTTTTTCCACAGAAACAACGCAAACAGTTGTTTAAAAGAGAAAAACTAAACAATGTCCAAAATAAATGTTAAACTTTCAGTAGTTAAAATAATTCGTTTTATTAAAATTAATTTCAATTCAACTTATGTCATAATATGGAGTCATTCAGTCATTCAAGTCACTAACATGAATTGAACCTTTTCTCGGATCGATATATGTATCATAACTTTTCGATATGATGTAATCAAATCAGCTTTTTGCGTAAACCGCATGATTGTTATTGATTAAAATTATGGTTATATTGTTTTATAGCTTATTAACATAAATATTTTTAATTATAAAAAGGAACGAAAGTTTCTATACTTTTAAAAATTGTAAATTTAAAGTCTAATTCAATATCCATATTTTAACTAAATAAATCCGAACATTTAGAAAAGCATAGAAAAAAATGGTAAAAACAGTTTAAAATTTTTAATATCTTTATTCATTACTTTATTTTATAAATAGTTTTCCTTAAAATATTGTTACTATACTAGTACCTACATTGTTTAATATTCTATTTATGCTTTAATTATCATCCTATTATGGTACTTGAAGCAATACAATATAGTAATTGTTGCTTAGTTAACTGTAGTATTTTTTAATGCTTTATGGATATGGTAACTTTTGATTATAGTAGCCAAAATAATGTGTACTTTCTTTCAAATTCATATATAATAAGATAACGGTTAAAGCAATTTAATAACTAAGATCAAAACTTAATCAATACCTAATGGTATATGCCAGTGATTTACAAATCAATAAAGTTTCATTGTAATCGCCAAATGCTATCGCGCGGCATTTTATAGGTTCAATTCCAGCACGGACAAAAATTTGTGTGGCACACAAACAGCTGTCCTGAGTCTGGGTGCAGTACTTTTTGTCCGTGATTCCCAGGAATATTAGACAGGGCGGGTAGGTTTTTAATAGGTAAATAAATAAAACTTTGGTGGAATGTAATCGTTTATCTTTGTAGCCAACATTCGGTATAATGGCACCCGAATCGGCATTGCTGTTTGCCATTTTGAGTCCCGTGAGTGCATACTACAAGGCGAGCAGCGACGGTGCGGTTTCAATTTACGCTGATCCCAACGTGGTCCGCGCGTTCCCGGGTGGCGTGGGCAATCGGAAAGTCGGCTCCAACTACGGCCCCACGATTGGTAAGAATCTACTCAAATTTCAATATCATCATTGACATGTTTAATCAAAATTGGGCTACCAACCAACTTTTTTCATTTTAATTTTCTTTCTGTACCTATATGTTATAGACAAAAAAATAGATACTGGATATTGCCAGCAGATTAATTTTGTCGATTTCTCAACGATCGCTTCAATCCTGCTTCGACAATAAGTCGTATTTATGTTTGGTTTTTTGAAGTGTCAAAGATTTCAATGATATGGGATGTTCTGTCCAAATACGAAGGTGTTACAATTAACTTGTTCGTTGTCATGGACAACGAAATGACAATGTACAAACTTGCAGTCCGTCCGCTCACATATCTGGTTTTATTAATGAAGGAACAACAACTTGTTTTGCTTCGACGAGTTTTACTCTAGCGAGTTGATTTTTCGCTCAGTATGCTCCTCATAATATCCTGTTTATATATCGATATATACTTAGTATGAATCAACTTTCTTTTGTTGCTACCTTTTAAGTAAATTATGATTTCGCGTCAAAATAAGGGAATGCACTTACAAATATTAACTAATAATCTCTGCCTCTTATTTGCACTCTTTTTGTTGATAACGAGTTCTGTAAAATCTGAATTCTGAAAATCTGACGCGAAATATCTGTTTGTTGTACACCATTATTGTTTCATAAAAAGACACGTGCAAATAGTTTTAATTTTAGATTTAAGTATTTGGTACATTCAACGAAAATTCGTTTTGTAGATGCGACCGCCCGGGCGGTGAGCATGGGCCATCACCAAGTATTATGGCTGTTTGGGCCCAATCACGAGCTCACCGAAGTTGGTGCCATGAACGTTTTCATGGTGTACATAAACGAACACGGAGGTAAGGAAACATGTTGTCTTTAACTAAACTTTCAGATCTGTAACGTTAAATAAAGCCCAGATAGTACACATCAATATAACGTTTTCTCGAACCGCCTGTTACGTGATAATGGAACGACTTTTAGATAGGTATTGATTGATACACAATTTTTCGGCCCAACTGTCGTCGTCACTTATCGTGTACGTGATAGCGTTAGGGCGTATAATCATAGATACCGTTCCCGGTGGTTCAACATTAATTAACATAAACTGGATATTTGTATCAAGACAACCAAGCGAGTGAGTGGTGCAGCCGCGTTATCGCGCCCGCTCTGACCCTGTGACCGGTAAATTCTCGTCTCGCGTTATGAAGCAACAATCGCGGTCAGTAACATCATGACTTTTCCAGACACTTTTATTCTAAACAACTCTGCGACAAACAAGCGCGTCCCTGCTTTGTTGCTCCTACCGTTCAAATTTCAATACAGAACCTCGGGATTCTTTTCCGTTTGAATACTTACGCTCGATTTTATCGTTTCGTTGAAAGAGGTGTGTCCGTTCGCGTTATATCAGCCAGTGTAAACGAAACTTGTTTAGTTCATTTACCTTGCTGACGAGTTATGACGTAGAAGATCGCAACACGCACCCACCTTGGTTGTCATGATGAAATAGGCAAAAGTACTATTATACATCCTTTTCAGACATCCGTTTTTCTCGTAATACTTTGTGCTGTCAATGTAGTCAATTTTTATTTTGTAATTGTATTGTCCCTCCATTATAAAATATTTTTATGTATATGTTATGTATATTGAAACGTATTTTAGGAATCTTTAACAAAATATATTATCAGATTTATGTTTGAAAACTTCGTAATGATATTTTTAAATATGACGTAAAACGGAAAAAGCGCAGTAAAAAAATAACATTTGTTTAGCATATTCGTTTCAAATAAAATGTCACCAACTTACTAAAAACAATTTTATACTGTGGTTCCACTTGAAAGTTTATTCTTGAACTGACGTAAATGGCGCGTTCATAGTAGAAACCTGTTCGACATCGAGAGATTGTGACAATAATTTACTCTCGCAAGTTCGACAAATATCATATCGCAAATGATTTACGTATTTCATCAAGACGATTTTAGTAAATGTTATGACCAATGTTAATTTTAAAAATGTTATCACTGCACAATTTGGCAGGGGCCAGTTTTTTTTTTTATATTATTACTCACTCATTAAGCGAATTTTTCGCAGACAAACAATTGAGTACGCCTCCATTAAACGGACTTATTTTACCTGGTGTAACTCGGCAATCTATTATTGAGTTGGCGAGCCAATGGGAAGATCTCACCGTGAAGGAGGAGGTCATCACCATGGACCGAGTGATGGAGTTAAACAAATCTGGACGGGTAAGACCGGTTTTAATAATTTAAACTAAGTTATTTATTTAGCAGAGCTTTATTACGAGGTCACCTTTGAACAGCGATTTATAAAGAATAATATTTTTATTTACGCCAATACTAAACTTTTTGCGTTTAACGTCATGGAACTTCAAATTATATCAATTCTATATAAAAGAATTCAAACAAAAATGCGTTAGATAATTGCATTTTAGTGCCACTTGGTTGTATGATTATTTACGCACATTTATAAATTATTTATCACGTACTTCTTATGTCGTATGGCTAGAGTACGTCTGATGTGTTACCACGGTAATTATGTTATTTGAGTACCAAACACTAAGGCGCAAGTATTAATGTGCTCCAGTTTAAAGGGCAATGTCACCATTGTTAGATTTAGAGATATACCATTCAATTTCTTCCAAAGAATATATCGACCTAATATATTCTAGTAAAAGTAAAGTGTTCAAAATTGTTCTATCGCAGAAACTGTTGTTGTTTACTAAGGTATACGATAAGATATACGATATAACGTCGCTGGTATATCATTTGCCCAAAATAAGATAAAATATATGTTAGTCGTAGCACCATATATTATTATTTAAAATCATAATTAAAAGGTTAATTGATTATTTATAATTATAGTTGTCTTTCTCTTTAAATAATTCAACGTTGTCTAATTGCGGCGCAATGTGTGATGTTTTTTTTTTTAATATGGATAAATAAACATACTAATTAACTATTTATGCAAAATTTAAGCAAATTCGTGTCAGAATCTTCAATTTATTAGCTTTGTTGAAAACAGAAAACTGTGTCTTAAAAACGTATCGTGTTTAAGTAACAATACATGCAGAAAAATGTGTACACGCCGTTTATAAAATATGTAAAAAACCAAGTGACATCTGTAAAAAAGTTCAACAGTGATTAGTTATTAATAAAAATGAATTCATAAAAAAGTTATAAAATATACTGCCATTAAAGATATAAAATTATATTTTAATGTTTTGAAACATAATCTATCCATTTACGAATTGATATACAAAGAATAAGGTGCGAACTATTTTTTTATTTATTGTCACATGTCAAGGTGTTCTCGAACATAAAGATTAAATATAAAAAGAAAAGTATAGTATTACACTACTCGTGACGTTCAACCTTCACTTGATCTAGTAACGCCATATTGGAAGTCAATTCTCCAAAGGTGGTAAATAGAATCGAATAGTAAATTAAAGATTTGAGTCACAATTTCTAGAAATAGCAGCAATTCCACATAATGAGGTTATGTGTTATTTATGCGTTACCTTGCCTGTATCATAGCTAGTAAAGCAACATTCGAGATTTTTATTTTCAATTGGGTCATGGGATATCCCATCAACTTACATCGATTCAAATATTTAATTTTAGCTGATGTACGTGTTTTTTTCGTATTTGTTTTTATTAGAAAGGCTGCGTTAAAATCAGTGAAATAACTTTTGACACTAGATTGTATAAATATTTTATGCTTATTTAGCGTTTATAAACAAATTAGTGTTATTCTCATTTAGCTTAATTTTGATACGGCAAATCAAAATATATTCATAAGTGAATCTTATAAAAAACATTTATGTTTTACAATATATTTTTTCTTTAAACATCATGCTTCTAATTTTCTTCTTCATTATTTTGTCTTATAAGGATAACTATATATATTTTTTTTATATAATCTATTTTATTATAATCAGTGTATGAAAATGGTATTTAGTAAAGATAATGTTGATGTTAAAGAACTAAGACAACAATCTGTAGGTCATAGAAATCCTCGGGCTACAATCAGGGGATATCGATATCTCCTTAAAAATGTTTCGTTTACTTTATTTTGGTAAAAAGTTGTGTTAAACAATAAACTGGGATTTAAAAAAAATGATAAATGTATAACATTAAATTGCTTCAGCACAACACTTAACATTTTGTACAATTTTATTTATTACTGATATTTACCGAAGAGTGAGCTAAAATTGGTGTACAAGTCATTTTTATATTTATTATTGAAGTACGTTAGTTTGGTTAAGCAAAAAGATGTAAAAAAAGATAAATGACACAAGTTGTAGCTTTTTATTGCTGAAAGAAAAAGACAAGACCAACATATTTAATATAACGTAACTACTAAAAATATTTTGTTATGTGACGAGATGGAATATTATTTTCATCAAAACAATCGTCTACGATCTTATTTACTTATCCGACCTTTTTTTCGTGTTTTAGATAAAATGTGTAGAAGTAATAATAAGTAGATTAAATGCAATACGTATAAATGTAGGTTAAGAAAATGTTAGTAAGTGCCACACAATTTCTATAGGCCTTATCTCGTATAAAGAAATTAAAAAATCTTTTCGAGTTTAATTCTATTTTAGTTTCCAGATGTCTTCAAAATTTTACTAACTCAATATAAAATCGGAATTAATATCAGTCACATCTGACGGAAAAATAAAAACAAAGGCAAACTGGTTAAATAAATATAATGGTTTAAAATATTATATTCGTAATTTAAAACAAATATACACACGATAAAATATCATTTGTTTTAATCTGTTATTGCTGGAAATCATTGGAATCATGTAAAATTAAATCGCAGCTACTCGAGATGTTCGGCTCCGGTACGGCGGTCGTGATCAGCCCCATAAGCCGAGTGAGCTTCGTCGACGAGAACATTTACATTCCAACGATGAAGCAACCTCAGCCGGTGTTCCAACGAATCAAGGACACACTCCTAGCGATCCAGTACGGCCACATCGAACATCCTTACGCCGTCGTCATCTCATAGTGGCTGCACCGAAGCGTGGGCTATTAAGGACCAAGTGCTCACAAACGATGCGCGTTACTTAAGTGAATTATAGAAACCCAATGTGATCTCGCAAATTATGAACACACGTTCGTCGAAAACTTTCCGCTAACCACGCCCCCGGGTTTGTGTATCGCGAGTCATTTGTGTGAACACTAAAACGCTTTGCTAGGCGAAAAATGCAGTTTTAATAACAACGAGAGAGGATAATGTAAATTAGGAGTGTCAATTCCTGTGTTTAAAGCTGTTGGACAATAAAGATATCGTCGCTTGTCACCTGTAGTGCTAAGTAATAAAGTACTGTAGTTACAGTACATTTACACATTTTTCACAAATTGGAGACAAATTCAATCATTAATATGCTTTGTGTATTTCCACATTTGCAAGTATAGATCGGTACTTTAATGATATCATTAAATATAATAATCACCAGATTAAAAAAATTGATAAATGCAACCGACGATAAAAATGAAACAGTAACAGTAAAAAGGATTTAAATTTCATACTTTCATGTGTATGATATATACTTGATTTACCTAAAATGTTTAATTAGACCGATCAATTGATTATCGGAAAATGGTAGTAGGATATTTATGTTGAAATTGTTAAATAACGAACCAGTGTTAAATTGTGAGGGTCAAGGATTTTTATTTCGCTCTTCATGTATGGTTGTAAAAAGGTGCTTGTGGTAAGTTTTATGTCATCAATTTGATGTTTGTTATAGCAAACCAGTCTGAACGGCTGTGCTTGTTAGTGGTAATTGAATACCGTTCCTTGTAAGATATTTCCTTAGTGCTAGGTGTAAAACAAATGGTGCGTAATATACGTACACACTTATATATATACATATATATATAT
>DWHO01005488.1:0-10284 GCA_018247575.1 Eurytides lysithous rurik | reverse complement strand
TATATATATATAGCACAATATTTAACAAAAGAAAAGTGTTTAAATGTATTAACTATAATATAATTACGTTTAGATATTTAAAATGTTTTCACAGCCATTCTTTATACTTCTTATAGCTTTATTTAAATCATTTTAACTTTTTGTTGATGCAGTAAAATTATTCGTAATTGTGTGTAAACATTTATTATTTTATTCGACGCAGAACTCTCGCCACATAGACTTTTACAAATATTACACTTGGAACGATGTTACATAGGAAACAGCTATACTGACAACTGGGTTAACGTATTGTATAGGATTGTATAGGATAGGACCCTTTTGAAGACTGTCTGGGATAAGGCCACTCAATATACATTTGCCAGCAATAATGTTTAGAGTGTAATTACTGGCAAGAGTGATAATAAGCGTGTCGTTTACGTTACCATGGGAACTTGAGCGTCTGTTCACTTAATTTCCTAAAAAACTTAACTGACAATATAAACCCCACTAATATCATAAATTTGTAAACAAACATTTTGGTTCTTTATGCAGTACTTATAAAAAAATAAAAAAACATTTTTAACGTTAGCATACAGAATAAAAAAGAAAAATAATATTGTTGTTTATTGCTAAGCTTTGGCCTACTTCTGTTCGACATTTTATATGGTGGTTTAAAAGTGCTTCGGCTATTTGATCTTTTCAATATTGGGTTTAATCCAACGATCCTTTTAAAATGTCAATGCCGCGAGGCTACCGGACGTTGGTGCAAATTGAAGTTTACTCATATGGATATCTGAATAGTTGTACGGATTGTATACTATATCGTCGAGGACTTTTCTGTTTGGTAATCTAATAGGGCTATGAATATTGTCCCTTCGAATTTATCTTTTGTTAAGAGCTCTTACTAGTTCAGTGTCAATGACTTCGTTGTAATTAGCCTTGCTTAATTCACTTTTCGCTTAACATTGAATCATTTTAACAACAAATAATACTTTTTTTTGTTAGACACAAACTTTGCTTTTTTTTAGAACAAAGAAGCAGGTTTTTGTATAAGCGGCAAGAAAAACTATATGATAATAATATATTTTATTTGTGATATAAATAAAACAGTACATTGCTGTTAATTTAACGTAAATTAATGCCTCTAGTGGAGTATACATTGAGATTTTGTTCTCAATTTGTACTTAACCCGTGGCAATACTTTAGATGAATTATGTATCAAAGATGACTAATGACTAAACTTTAATAAGCTTGTGCATATGGCGCATACAAGAATGGTAGATGAAAGATAAAACGCCGCAGTTGATAACATATTTAATTAGAACGGGTGAAAATTATTTAAAATCTGGTAGATATTTTTAAGCCTACAATACTTTCTGGACTTTTTACTACTAGATTTTTTTTTATGTATGGCAATTTTAAATTCACTCGTGACACTATTTTAGTTTATAAATCATTGAGTTTTTAAATTATTGACCTTTGACCTGTATTATTTAGTAAACCTGGGTTACTGTCTTATTATTTTATTTTATTTGTGGATAACGGGGTTGGATACATTGTAAACCCAACTAAACTGTATGTATTTATTACTAAGTAAACTTCAATGTATCTGTTTGTTGTCCTAAATAAAGAGAGAAAAAAATACATCGAATCGAAAATAATAAAAAAACTTCATAATATTAATGTTTTCGATTAACAATTATAATGTCAATAACATATCCATATCATTCACAAGCGTATTCCGTTCTATTAAAGTTAATTAATTTACTAATTTTTGTATAATTTAATGTACTTACCGACTACCTACTATCTTATATGGTAAGTAGATTCTCAATGTGATAAACATAAAACTGGGTGTACATACATTCTTGCAAATTCAGTATAAAATTATTTAGTAAAAAAGTTTATATTAAATTTTTGTTATTTATAGAAATCTTAACTGTAATTAGCCCGTGTTCCAAGCAAAGACAATTTTTCATTTCGTTATTATAAAAACTTGATTGATGAAGGAAAATTTAAAAGAGTTACACCATGTAGGCAACGAATTCTTAAAGCGATATGTTGAGACGAAATTTGTTATTTTGGAACAAACTAGCTTTTATGCTATAGCTGCCAAGAAGAATAAATATAGAAATTACATAAACATTTGGTTTTATGCTATAGCTGTTAAGAAGAATAAATATAAAAATTATAAATTTTAAAACTTTATATAGAAACAAGGTTAAAAGCAAGACAAAATTAAACATAACGAAAACATCTTTAACCAAACTTGAATTACGAATTGTTTTTTGTTATAATGTGTGAACAAGACTTCTTCCAGATGTTGTAAGCTATAAAGAACGCGTATTAAAAAGCTTTAACGACACAACAAATACAGGATTCTCGACCTATTTACATATGCTTTTCGAGAAACAAAAAAAATCTGCTGGTCAAATACACATATAATTTAATTTCGCGATCAGTCGGTTCATGTGCTCGCGAGGGCAGAGCGCGCATTCCTTTAGTTAAGTTTAAATCCAATTGTCGTTTAGTTTATACTTTTTTTTTTAAATAGTATTAAATTCTACAAATGATAATGTATGTGCCTAAAGTCCTGTTCATTTTTATTATAGCAGTGCAATGCAGTGTTTGTTTAGCTAAAGTATCACGTAAGTTGTATTTTTATTTTATTATATAATTTGTTGCGAGACTCTATATCATTTTTATCCCCTTTTCATTAAGTAAAGTTTAAATATGAAATTATGTAAAGATTCAAAACGTTTGAATCAATACAGTTATTTACTTTAGTCCAACTAGTTTTTGACCTCCAGTACATAGTTAGCATTAATGTAACATCAGCTTCTTCAGATTAAGTGTTCTGATTTAAATAAGTAAATCTAATAAATTTTTTCACGTCTATTACAGCGGTAGTGGACTTACTGGTACTAACCACGCCATTGCTATTAATATTACCGCCTTCTGGCAAAGTGCACACAATACAATATATAATTTGAACACCGGTTTGATGAGAAATATTTTCAGATAAATTACTACGCATGGTGAAGATGGTATATCTTATTTCTTTGGTTAAAAATATGCTGCTTTTGCAAAGCGAACTTCTTGGCATTATTCGCTCTACCAGGTTGTCTTGTTCCTTACATTAACAAAATAACTGCTTAAAGGATAAACTATAAATGTAAAAACCCGAGTGCCTTCTCGATAACCAACTTTGGTATATTTATTGTGGTGGGAATACCTTGAAACTATGCATAAAACAACGTTTAGTCTATTATTTATATAGTTATATTTTCTATCTCTAAGCAACAGCTAATAATAACGGTCAAAGGAACAAAGGTCAACGTTCTGAGTAGGAAGCCAATTGAAGGATAAAATACCTGCTTATAAATTTTTCGTTTCCAATATATTTTAAAGTGGACTCATCATGAATGTTGGCTTCATTGTTTAACCGTCTTCTTTCAAGTAATATAACTAAACTTAACACACTGTAGTAATTCGATGACTATGTTTCCTAAGCCTGCATTTGAACTTTCGATTTCGTAAGACTTTTATTGATTATTTTTAATTAATATATAAATGATAATATGTATCGTAAATATTGGTTGTTGTAAATATAAATCTGAGTTATGTATTGATTTTATTAATTACACCAAAAAATCTTCGTAACTGTCAGTCCTAAAAATCAATTATTTTTTAAGAAATCGATTGACAAAACGAGCAAGTTGTGCACCAGTTGGGACACCCATTCCCATAATGACACAGCAACAGTGACAAACAGTATTTTGAATATAGCAAGTTCGAAACTGCTTGTTTCTGCGATTCATTTGTCACCCAGAGATTTCAGATGGTATATTTCCTCGTCAAGCAGTTATGCTGGTGACATTGGCCTTTATTACTTGAACACATTAGTGCTTGCACATTGCTACTGGGCGCTTATACGGTGGTAAAGCCACGCAGCTGTTCCAGCTACTGAATGCCGGATAAGTGCCATGACCTCACAGAAAATCGGCGTAATCGCTTCCGCGTTTTGTTCGACGAGTGAGGTGGCCGGTGGTCCACCTCTTCCTTTCCTCACTCCCTCTCCCATCCCATCTTGCTTTCCTCTCACTCCTCCTCCCTCTCTCTTTAAAATATCCTTCACTTAAAGGCTGACAACGCGTTTGCAAGTTCAGTAATGTTGCAAATGTCCGTGGGCGGCGGTGATCGCTTGCCATCGGGTGGGCTGCCTACACGTTTGTCAGCCTACTCTATAAGAAAAAAAAACGGCCAATGCTACAATGCAATGACTTTCCAAGAGAGTCCTATAGTCAGGAGTTTCACAGAAAAGCTAATCGAAAAAGGAAAAAATAAAAACTCTCAAATATTTTTATTTCAGCTGAATACATCAAACCGTGCATAGGCCTAAAATCTGACTGTCTGAAGAAAAACTTACAAGAGACTATACCACTGTTCGTGAAAGGTATTCCAAGTATAGGCGTAAATTCGACTGATCCACTCGTGTATGAGCACGTTAAAATAGACCTCCCTGGCGGACTAAAGATCGAGTTTAACAATGGAATATTAACAGGCCTAAGAAAATGTATCGTTGAGAACGTGAAGTAAGATTTACATGATTTGTTACGGTTTTTTTTCAAATATTACTAATTTAGACTAGTCAAAGTATAGGATATATATATATATATATATATAAATACATACGAATATAAAATTGTGAAAGTTAAGGTTTTACTTCCTCCATAACCGAACGCAATAAAGGACATAAAGATTAGAGACACCACAGTAAAAAACATCGTAAAAATGTTTCCTTATTGTTCAGCATTTTTGACTTAAGCACAAAATAACATATCCAAAGTAACTTGATGATCAAGTTACTTTGGATATGTTATTTTAAGAAATTCAGATATATTAGCAATGTAAATCGTGATTATGAATATGTACAACTGTTAATAATAAAAGCATTTTCGAAAAAAATCTTTTAAAATATTACGCTTCTGTTAACACATACTTCGGAATAGTTCATTTTGACTCGTTATATTCATTATTTTTGGATGCTTTTACTAATAAATGCAATAATTCGCTTAGTCTTAATATTTTATAACTTGTTTCACACGAATATATACATATATCAAATATCCGTAAGCGCGTAGGCCTACGGAATATAACTTTTTGTAGACTTGCAAATACATTGCCACCCTTTAACGGGAGGGATTTTTGAAAGAGGGAAGATAGAGGTAGGAGAGTATATATATACACAAAAAATAAAATCAATGGGAAAAGTAGTCCGGTTAAAAGAATTTTTATCGGATTTAGAAATTTAAAATTTGTATCACATTTTTCAATTTTTTCTTATTTTCAATGACGTGAACTTTGTTACTAAAATGACATTATGCAATTGCGCTAGTTGTGAAAAACTCAGCTCGATACCGGTAGAATTATTCAAAAATGTTGAATAATACGATTTTGCATATTTATATATATAATAAGAGTATTTAACTTATTTCTTAAACCGATTGCTTGCTTCGTAAAGGTAGATTTTGGTTAATTTTTGTGTTTTTATTTCTACCGGTTTAAGATAAGTCTATGTCACGCTGAGACTCGTGAACTAAATCTATGCAAAAAGTTATCTAATTTGATAAGCAATCTATCGAGGTGATTTTTTGCGTACCGTCGGATGTTGTCGGATTACGAACAAAAAAACTACTTTCGCAGTTATAGTATAAAGTTGAAATAATTTTAGACAGAACTAACTACACGTAATATACAGCGTTAACAATTAAATTAGCATTAACAGACTTTATCATAACCTACTTAAAGCATGTTATTATTGTATTGAGTTATAAAAACTTATAAAAACTCTATATACACATGCCAATTTTATTTAATGGCATTAACTTTATTACAGATTTGAAAACAATCAAGCTGATATTGATATGCATTGCAACTTAACAATCAAAGGCAAATACAGGGCCCAAGGAAAAGTGCTTATAGTTTCAATTAATGGAGATGGTGATGCCAAATTAAAGATCTGTAAGTATAAACGTATAGAATTGCTCTCAAATAATTTTAAGTTGTAAGAATTACGTATGCGGTATGAGTATTACTGAGTACTATATTGTTTAGTTATTTTTTATTTAATGTGTGACTTTATTTTCAAATGAAAAAAGTAATGACAAAACTTAATCAGCATGTACCTATAACACCAATTTAATTAATTAGACAGTCGGGCGAGGAATTTGGTTAGTAAAGTTGTTTTTATTCTTCTAGCGAACATTCTTTTGAAGGCAAAACTTAAGTTTGTCGATGCTGTCCGGGACGGAGTGACTTACTATGATGTTAAAAATTATAAGGTTTCTTACAAAATCAGAGATAGAGTACACTTCTCCCTTACCAATCTCTTTAAGGGAAATGCTGAACTAAGTAAGTCTTATAAACTTCCTGATATAATAATATGATTTAATGAATAATGAAAATTGAAATTGGGGGTCGAAACATTTATTATGTGTTCACTTTCAGGTCAAACAGTATTGACGTTCCTGAATGAAAATTGGGAAACCGTTGTGGCTGAGTTCGGAGAACCTGTAATCGATTTCGTTATTAACATTGCGTTTACTAATGTTCAAGAGTTTTTTAGAAATGTTCCTAAGGACGAATTGATTGTTTTTTAATGTGTTATATTATTTATTTGTATGTATATAGGTATATACAAATTGAAAAAAATTAACAGAATAATAGGGTTATGAAACACAACATATATAAAGGTGCAAACAGAATTTATGTAAAGGTAATCCTAGTTATTCCGCTGCTAGTTAATAATAATTGTGATTTGAATGTTTGGTATTGGGATTTTCACTCATCCTCAATACGAAATATACTGCTAAAATTAGTTTTCAGTAGCTTTTTATTAGCTTAAATACATATTTATTCAAATGCTACAGCATTTGAATAAATATGTGTGATAAGTGACGGAAATGGATTTTATTTTACAAAATAAATATTATTGAATTATAGTAAATTAATAATATATTGCAATTCAAAATTATTTATATTTCCAGAAAAAAAATATAATGTGTAATAAATTAGTTTCTTTACCTGAATAAATGAAAATGGAAAAGTAAATTTTCCCAAAAAAATGTCCTTAGCAAGACCTTAAAAAAGAATTTTGATTTATTACTTATATATATATATATTGTTTTTTTTTTAATTAATATATTTAATAGAGAATGAGTATATTATCATTATTAATATATAATTAAAATTAAGTCTGATCCTTAATCTAAAAATCTATTGAAACTTCTTCGCATGACATGAAGTTGGTTTTTGTTAAGGCTTGTTATTTATTTATTTATTGTATTTTTTACTCTTTGATCTAAGAATTTTTTGAGCCACGCACCTCGTTCTGAGATTATGAAATTTAAAGAATATTTGAGCCACTTACCTATGGGATAGTCGAATGGATAAATGAGAGAAAAAAATGCCGATACAAACGTAAAGGGATGGAATCCTTCATCCAGTTTAAATTTCGGTATCAAATAGTTTTGCATTTGGGGTAAACTACTAAATTTTATTTTGCTTCGGTCCATTTCTTCAAACCATTCCACAGAGTTGCTTGCTCTATATGTGTTTTCCGTTACAGCTAATTCCAATGTTATATTTACTGCATTATCACGTTCTTTTAAAACTTCTTTTGTAATGGAAAATATTAAAGAGGGCGCTGTGTAGTCAACCGTGGAAGGTGTAGTTATGTCGTTTATTAAACTGGTTATGTTTGAGTCTTCAATAACTACTTCTTTCTTAGAGTTCTTCAAATTATTGTACTTGTCTAACCAAGCTTTAATAGCATCTGAGTTCGTATTTTCTGCATCTCGTTTATCCCAAATATTTCCACCAACCCTGTTGTTTTTAATTTGTAAGTTTTTCGCTATTTCCATTCCACGTTGAGGTTTAAAATTCATTTTATTGTGTTCCCTGTAAGCGGACTCTAAGCAATTTTCCCATATTATGTTTAATAGTGGTGGTAATTTCACATCCTTTATTAAATTATTCCTGTAAAATGGATACACAGTTTTATTATGTTGCGACGTTGCGTTCTTTTTTAGAGTCCTGTATAACTTTTCATTTCCCCCATTTACTTTGTCGGAGCTTTCTTGAACTGAATTTTTCACTGATAATAAAATCGGGGAGATTGCCAGGAAATTTTCTTCTTCATCTTCCAGGGACTTAATCGTCTCGCTGCTTGAAACATCATTTAGATTGTTTCCGCCGGAGGTCGCCAGCGTCTCTTCCGATGTCGGGATTTGTCGTATTCGCAAAGGAGAAAACTTTTTAGGACTTATTTTTGTAAAATTATCTACTTCGCTCAATGGGCTTGACGTCGTGCTCAATGAAGTCAATTTAACTTCATTTGTTAGACACACTAATAGAAATAAAATGATTGCGAACATTTTTTCAAATAAAATGTTTTATCGTTACACATGACGCTCACTAACGATGAATGACCGTTATTAGTTCGTCACTTGTGAAAACAACTGACCGTAGGAGGGTGGAACATTGAACAGAGGATTTGTAGCACTTAACAGTCTGCCCGACAACGGTACACAATCGTATAATGTCGGCCACGCTATGCCTTTACAGGATTACCCATAGAGTAACTTCACGCGGATAAAAGACTTCAATTAAAAATAACTGACTCTAACTTAACACTTGTTCAAACATTCAAATTTTTTGAGAAAAGATTTTAAAACAAATATTAAAATTAGTAAAAGCAGATGTTAAACAATGACGTCATTAATTTTGTTTGAATTGGATCACAAAAATTTGCATAAGACACTCGCAACGTACTCGTACGTTATTATTGGCTTTTTAATATTATGAGTTTATCATAACTGAGTGTTAAAGATAGTAAACCTATCTTTGTCGATTTTCACCAGGCATACACCAATCGACTTGGTTTAATTTACTGATTTCAACACTGTAATTAAAAAAAAAACATGACTCCATGTATCATTTACTACGTGTTTGCTTCCCAGCGTTGATATGCTGTAATCATTGCTTTAAAATATATTGCATGAAAATAATACAGCCAAGGTTTATTTGCTTGTTAAAGGTGTAAAATATTTTTTAAATTAAGGTGAAATATATATATTAAAATATTTTATTTTAAAATAAAAAGCTCCGTCTGTCTGTTTACATTAATCTGTAGTTCACGTCCGTTCTATTGAGCCTTTGCTGACTATCGGCAATACGAGAAAATGTGAAAAGCGACGAATTAAAATCACAATTTCTGTTATTTTAATTCATTGTTCATTTTATTATTCTGTTAAAATAAAATCACAAGTACTGTTTTTTTTTTAATATAAGAATGGAACTTATTGAGTTAAACATCTTCGGTTTTAGCTTAGCTGTGCATCGATTTGAGTTTATTGACATTTTACATAATTCGTTCTAAACTTGTATATAACAAACATATAGACGGTCTAAGTGTTTGTTATCGACACCTGGAATTTTATTGTGATAGTTTAGTTCTTCTTTATTGTTTAATATTATAAATGCGAAAATGTGTACTTTGTTTTATCCTGCTCTGACGCTTCGATTGAATAACTGATTGGGTTGATTTAATGGATGGGCGTGGTCTTTGCCGGCGGAGATAGGAATCACAAGATAAAGTAGGGATTAAATCTTAATGAAAAGTTTAAAATACCTTGTCTTAGTAAGCAGTTGTCCTCTTAAGATTGAAAAGGCGTTAAAGTCAAAGACAGGATCTTTAAGGAAGTTCTTTTTAAGACGTTATTTTGGTAAACCCACTGCTGCCACATTTCTACTATATTCCCAAAATTCGTCGAATCATGTAAAGATTAAATCTAATCTGGACCATCTGGATGCGAGATCCGGCCCGCATGGAGACCAGAGGGCACACGTGGACCATTTAGGGGACCACTGGTGTAGTAGAAGCCTATTGCCTTTTTGGATTTCGTCTGGGAAAGTATATTGACATTTATTTCACCACCAATCGTTATTGTATTCCTGTTGGGATTTTCCAAAGAAATTACTTCACAATGAGATTTACTATTTATGACGAACGCATTTTAGTCCAGTTTCATATTTACTGGCACTATGCTATTATGGTCTTACTTTTTTTTCTATTATGGTTTACTGCCTCCGTGGCTTAATGGTACTACGGTGGGCCTACGCTTTACAAATCGCAGGTCGTGGGTTCGAATCCCGCGGGGAGGAACGACTTTATGTTGTTGTTCCTTAGTTGGATTACGGCATTAAGGGCCCAATTGCCTGAAAAGTAAGATGATCCATGCG
>DWHO01005487.1:0-10287 GCA_018247575.1 Eurytides lysithous rurik | reverse complement strand
TTGTAATTGTTATTTTGGAATGAAAAATTGTTCTATCGAAATAAAAAAGAATGTTGATTTGAAATGAAAAATTATTAATTTAAAGTAAAAAAAACGTTAATTTAAAATAGAAAGTTGTTAATTTGACCTGAAAAACCTATACAAGCTTACACGAAATTAAAACAGATGTCTGACGTATTTGTTTTTCTTTTCGTTATTAGAGACAGACGCCAACAACTTTTTACATTAAACTATCGGTAAGTTAACTCACGAACATTCACAGAATGTGTAGAATTACAGGTCGGTTATTAACCTCATATTGACCAGTTTTCTGTTATAAATAACTTTACCGTACACCAGCTTTTATGAGCGCTCGGATCTTTGGTTGATTTTGAGCTCTTCTGTGGTCCTAATAAAGACAGTGGAAATTTATACCAAAAAAATTGTGATGAAAAACGCAAACTCTACTCAGAAAAACCGAACAATCACCATTCGTCTGTATTTGCAGTGCTCCGATTGGGTAATAAGTGTGATTAAGATTGCCGGCACTTTTTCGGCCCTCCTGAATGCCCCTCATTAGTCCGCGACAGGGCGCTGTCATATTCGCCTGATGTACGCCTGCGTTCCCCCGGGCCGGTTAATTTTCCTACCGGCTCCAACTCAATTTGTCCCGGGCCCATTAGCCGTGGCCGTTGCGACGGTGGCCGTTTTACGACGTCACCGGGGGCCCGATTCCGGTACTCCGCGAACGTCCGCTGTTTCAATTTGCCCGCAGTGTTCCTGACTTCGATGCACACTGTGTCTCATAGTCAGGCGTCGTTAAAGTTCAAATTCCTCTGCACCGGCCCGTGAGGTACGACGTTTTGTGAATGAATTCAACCAATCATCGCTGACCAGTACGAAAATAGTTGGCGTAGCTGAAATGAACTTTATTGCTGAGTCCTTTCGGTCGAGAATTCAATGTTGATTGATCGATGAAAATAATCGTCGGGGTCAAGGCGTTAGTAGCGTATTGCGGGTTCGATTCCCAGGTGTACGGGGCGTCGGGCCACGTACGTGAACACTTAAAGACAGACACATCTAAGATGAAGGGAGGTCCGTCATAAAAATTGGACGGAAAGAAAACATTAGAGCGGAATTGTATTACGAACTTCTTCTGCGAAGTAGGGATGTACAGTTTATAAATGAAAATATAAATAATTGACTTTCTAAAAAAAAACATTAGTTTTTGGTATTATAGACTATCTTTTAAAATAAGAGAAAGTTATAATTGTTATATTCATATCAATAAAATTTCTATCGCGCAGTCAAAAGAAGAAATATCATAAAGAATTTTATTATTAAATTCAAAGCTCTTTTAATTATTAAAACTAAGAATTTGGAATTTTTATAACATCAGATATGTAATGACTAAAAGAACGTTTTTTTTTTATTTTTATAGGCGATTAGAAAAATATAAGCTTGTAATTACTTGTGTAGTTAGTAATGAATCCCCAAGTTATGCATTTGCGACATCTGTTGTTCTCTTGGTATTTAGATTCTACTAAAACCTAACAACGTCTAGCTAAAGGAAGTGAAGTCATCTCCTTATTAAATAACAAATAAACGACTTTTTGGTTCTAACTACAAATATATTGTATAGATCTAGAGTAAGAGACTGTAATTAATTCTCGACTTGATTCTTTAATTTCTTGTTCTCATATTAGCTATTATTAACATTTTATTGTCACTTAAGTTTCTAATGTTGTCTGTGTCTAAATCTACTGGACCAATAATTCGGTGTTGCCTGTACCTAGGGTGGACTATACCTTTTTCACTTATTTTAAATCGGGCAAGATCAGAACATTAGCTGGGGGCGCTCAACCCGTTTAACTTATTTTAAACAATTTACCCCTACCCCAAAACTGACCAAGGGACCCTCGAGTAACATTAAATCAAACACAATGGGCCGCTTGTTTTATACTTTAAACGGTTTGTTGGCTTATCTGAAAATTCGATCTTCTATCGTTCGAAGGGTCTGTATGGAATTTCTTTATTTTTAAGAGTTATTTGTCCCTAAACTGCACTTAAGTCCCGATAAAGTCTGGTTTACGTTCATGGTCAGCCTATTGGGATAATGAGGGTTTTTGTTCAACGAGAAATTTAGATTAATTGATAAAGAACTTTAAAAGGATTGTTTTTAAATAACTAAATACAAATATCGTTTTTACTTTTATAGATATTTAACACCCAGACGCAGAACAAATACTTCCGCTCGTCGCAACAAATATTTGTCTCTGATGGGAACTGAACCCATTACTTTCGACGTTGCGGTCAGGTACATACATACTTCTTGACCTTGCGCTGCCCTTGACTCCAAGAGGTTTAAGATATTATATCTCTATGCCAAGTAATTACCGAGATTTCCGTCCAAACGTAGTAATGCGTACACATTACTGCTAAGAGATTGAATGATAACATTTAACATTTTTTTTAAATGATAAAAGTTAGCCTATTTCGTTTTCTATTTCTATGTTGTAATAAGATTCAATTAAATCGAAACGGTGACTCATGTGTTGATGTCGGTACGGTTAGAAAAAACTTGGAAACAACTCAACAGGGAACTATAAAACTTATGTGAAAATCTAAACATAAATAAGCATAAATTTCGTATCAATCGGATCTATTGATGTCGACTTTAAACGGCAGGACTACGTATTGTTTTGCCAGTTAGTAATGAATATTGTATCTATTACTATTTGTTTTTCTTTATTTTACTGAACAAAACAGCTCTTAAGTGCATTCTAGTTCACGAAAAAAAATCTTGCTTGTATATAGTTTGGGTAAAAATGACTAACTTCATTCATGAAAAAAATGAATAACTTCGGTATGAAAGGACAGTTTTACAATTAACACCGTTGCCCCACTTTACTGCCGACACGAAAATGTCCAGCACTCCACTACGGAATGACCTTACTCAGGTGACAATAAAACAGACACTCTCGGGAGAGCTCCAATCGTAAAGCAATCCTTCGATCGCCTACGAGTGGCCCCCACGCTGTAAACGTAGCGCTGACGTAGGTCGTAGCCCGTAGCTCCTAATGTAGGAAAGAGTTTATGGCCCGTTCGCCTCGATTGACGTCCCCGTCAGCTGACTTCAACTTTTAAGGGCACCTACACACTATTGTAATGAGAAAATAAGAAAACAGACATAAGGGTGATAGGACACTTGGGTAAAAGTTCAAATGCAAAAGTATTTATTATGCTTTGACTCTAGTGTACCGGATAATTATGTACAGTAACTAATGTTCATAATATACAATAATGATCCGGTACAGTAGGAGTCCGGTACAATAGGATTGGCATAAAGTACTATTGCTAAAGGATTTCTTTTTCGCTTTGCCATTTAAGAAAAACTGCAATAGAAAATACTGACAGTTAATCATCTATGTTTTAAATTAAGAAATTCGTGAAAAATATCTATACTCAAAGTTAAGCATTTGTTCCCATAAATACGGGTATATAAGAAAAAATTGATTTATCACTCAACTTTGTTTCCCCAGAAAATATATTCAATTTCATACAAAATATTATTGCTAAACAATTAATACAATAATTAGGCTTTTTACAAGCAATAACAATCTATAGATTAAAGTCGGAGAGAATTATTTTTAGTCGAAAAAATGCTTGTTTGCAGATCTTCTGTGTAGCTTAAAAGTTTTTTCGACCAGTAACCTAAACAATGTTTGATCAATCATGTTTGTTGACCAATTAAAATTGATTTTAATAAATATTTTACATAACAATAATACTAGTAACAATTAGACAAATAATTTAGATTAGGTATTGGAGTTATATTTACAACACTGACAATAATAGAATAAATTGCAATTGATACACGAAAAAAACTTGTTTCCATTGACAGTGACGAATGTAACCAGTTGACGGATAATTTGTCTCCCACTTAACCATCAATTCCGGATCGCGGGCGAGCGACGCACCATAAAATGCAAATAGCCCAAAGCCAGTTCTGAATAAAAACTCCATAAGTACAGTCAATAAAACAGCGAGCTCATTAGTGACTCCGCCCGCGGGCGTGGCGTGGGTGTGGCCCCGTCGACGGGTGTACACTCCCATTTGACAGGATACTTTAGGGATATACAGATGTATAATAGGTAGATGGCTATCGAAAATTACCGATTCGTCAAACCGATGGACATAAACCTTTTAACAAACAGAAATGTACAACCGCAAAGACAAATGACATATTTTAGTTGGATACCCATTTTTAAATTAGCGGCGAAAAACAATTTATTCAGTAAATATACATAACACAACCGCTGAAATTTAAACAAAGTTATAAAGAAATGCTCAGGTAGGAAAAATAAAGAAATATCTACTAAAAGTAAGCCAACTGCTAATATATCTTAACGTTAAAACTAAAAAACGTCGAAGGTTTCATTAAAAATAATCTACACTGTGCTCGATTTTGAACTCATATATTTTTAATAAACGAACCTTTGTCTTAAGTGCGTGATCTTTGGAATGTAATAACTATAAAATATAGACTTTCTTCCCTATAAAATTTGGAGCTATATAAAATGCGAAAAAAAAAACAAGGAAAACATAAAATACAAGAACCGATCTCAGATTCTCGTTGAAGTTTAAACGTTAGTTTGGTAGTGATTAACCGTTTCCAAACTTAAAACTTAGCCACTAACATTATGTAATATAAATCTGTCAATCAACGTGTTTAGATCTAATTCGCTTGACGAATTCGAATGATATTTAGACATGTCGATTATAAGCAAACAATCTAGTAAAAGTTAGTGTCAGCAACAATGAATAAAAATGTTAAAGACTTAGGTGACAGATATCTAACTGAATATTCTCTTTGCAGCATCCTCGAGCTGAGAAAGGAGAAGAGTCGCGACGCGGCTCGTTCTAGACGCGGAAAGGAGAACTATGAGTTCTACGAGCTGGCGAAGATGCTTCCTCTACCGGCAGCCATCACCAGCCAGCTGGACAAGGCGTCCATCATCAGGCTGACCATAAGCTACCTCAAGCTACGGGACTTTTCCGGGCATGGTGACCCCCCGTGGAGCAGGGATCCACCGCCCACCAGTAAGGCGCTGAAAGGTTTTTATCTTTCGTCCTCTTCTCATACAGCTAGGGGGACCAGACGGCTACATTTTCACGGACAGTTCTATTAAATGAACAACAGGCGTAGTACATTGCGTATCGAAACTTCATAATCTCGTTTTAAAACTGTCATAGTTGAACGAAGGCACGGATTTCAATACAAACAAGCTTATTTAGTCACGAAAAAGAAGTAAAGTATGGTGATTGCTAAATTACCATACCAATAACTTGTTAGCTACAGAAGTGACTGTTTTGTTTTTAGTAAGTCATGTTTTAGGTCCTACATAAAACAAAATACTAGTTGGAGGGACATACTACAGGCCTTTCAATTATAAGAATTTCGGAAACACAACTAACCGTCTTTGTAAGGGCTTATAAATGAAATGTGAATGAATGGCTTAAAAAGGGGTAGTCAAAGGTCTTATCTTTCAAAATATCATCTTCTTTACATATTTGCTCAAGTTAAAAACCACCTCTCAAAGTATACTTATCTAGAACATTGTGAGAATTTTTTTTTTTATTATTTAATTTCGTTATATCTAAGAAGAAACATTCTAAGAAGAAATTCTTTGATAAGTCGTTGAGTAGTGTCCGTCTAGAGTGGTACCACTGGATTACCAATTATTCTACTACCAAATGGTAATATGCAAACACAAAAAAAGTAAAAATAGATATTAACATTAGTAGAAATGGTATAAAAAGAACAATATCAACAATTGTTTAAAAGATAATTGTTTCAATTTTGCATTTCAAATTTGAACACGAGGATTCTGTTGTTGGTTATCTAATAGGAGAACATAATTCCATTTCAATTCGCAGCATTATTTCAGTTAAGCCGACGCCCGCAATCGTCGACCCTCTAAAACTATGCAAAATGACTGAGTGGGTTTAAAATAACCGGGAGGGCTGGCAAATCAGATTTGCCTTCGTCAAGTCATTGTTAACGCTAACCGAGTTACAACCCCCGTACAGGCGGAGAAACAAGTTGTTTAATAATGACGACTACAGTTCTGTTGGTAGTTATGGATTTTGTAATCGCTGTACGCAATAGCTGAATAACGAATTGATATCTTCTATTGTCTTCGGCGTCGTAGGTCGTGAATACGATTTCCACTCGGGACAAATATTTGTACGAACAACAAATAATTGATTCAGATGTAGGCGTTCGACCGTGTGAACCGTTTTTTCTATACTAACGTGTTTAAATCGATTTCAAAAACTCTTGGATATATTGTTTATATATAAATATCTCGACGTTAGGACTTGAAATAAAAAGATAAATCGGGTAACTCCTTAAAATTAAATAGGAATATTTTGATTGAGTGGTTGAGCGGTAGAAGTCATAGACTTTGATTTCGAAATGTTATTCATATTTTAAACATATTTTAGTTTAACCTTTCGTACACATTGCCAAACAGTGCAATAAAATTTCCATTCTAATTAGAAATGTTATTAAATTCTTTCATTTCATAATCATCAAACTAGAATTAGTGTAGAATTGTCTCAGAGCCCGCTTGAACCAATTGCATTGTCAGTTAAGGAATCGCCTAGTAGTAATCCCATTTGTAGTGTAATAATTCCAACGTTATTAATGGGTACATGGATATAAGATCCTAAATCTCTAGCTGATGAGCTCAATAAGGCTAGTAGTTTCTGCGTTTTATCATAGCTAGGCATCTCTCATCACCGGACAACTTGAAAAGAAACCAAATATGAATAACTTGTTCAATGACTTAACAGATATTTTAACAATTCAACGCAGCGCCTTCGGGCATCGAACAAATGATTACAATATCTTTTATTTCAATATATCGCAGCTCAAACACAATACAATGCCGTTATACTGCGCCTTAAATAAACAACGACAGCGTCCGATGGAAAAAAACGTCGCCACGTAAAAAAGCGCACAGGCGGGCGCAAATCGCAAACATTGACAATCGAGGCGTGAGCGCAAATAAAATGCGCCTCGGGGACACTGATTCACCGCAACGTCGCAAATAAATTACCAACGCACGATAGGGAAGTACTCTTCCCAGTGATTGAATGACGCACGCCGATTCATTGGAGTCTATAAAGCCCCCCTTTAGAATTTCGAAAAGACGTTCGTTTTTTGTTTTTTTCGAACACTGCTCCCACGTCAAGACAATAATATCTTTTAAAAATTGTTTATGTATACATATTAGTAAATTTCTTACGTATTGACGTCACATCTAAAACAATTTAAGTCATACAAAATTGCCCCAGATAGGAAACGATTCGTACTAAAACCAACTGCTTAATTCACCAATGGAGTCATTTAATTTTTAAGTCATAATTTTGTCAAGTTTGTAACAAAGTTAGCTTAGTTTTATGTCTACCCATTGAGGTTCATATAACGTGAAAGCTTATTTCCTTTCAAAAATGATTTTGAAAGGAAATAAGCTTTGATGACCGTTTGGCGCAGATGTTAAGCTATTGGCTTCGGCGTCGCAGGTCGTGGGTTCGATTCCCACTCGGAGCAAATATTTGTACGAACTACAGATATTTGTTTCGGAACTGGGTGTTTGTCCATGTAAAATTAATGTATGTTAAACGCCCTTATAACACAAGATATTTCCATCTTACAATAGGGGCAGCGTCTATTTTTTAAAAAGAAAAGAAAGAAAAATAGCCTAAACTAACACATGAAAGGTTATAAGTAGATCGGATTCCTTTTAGCCCACTTACACCAAACACAGATGATAACGAGTAGCATCTTCGTGCCAAATTCGATAGATTCCATTCGAAATGGAAATTCAAATCCACTTGAGCTTTTTCACAAGCAGCTTTTAAATGAGCATGCGCCTCACCTAAGAGTAACTGACAGTGCCAATCCACACCCACATGGCCACCAATGATGCTGGCGTAATGCCCAATGTTGAAAGAGTGGACCCCTAGTATTCATTAGTATACATAGTAGTGTAGTGATATTTCTCTGGTCCACTTGGAAGATTATACTTTTATGTGGCAGGACTCTATTATAACCTGGGGAAGTATCGCCGCACTATGAGTTTTTCTAAGACTAAAAAATTACCACTGTGTTCCAGCTCTGAGATCAATGTTTCAAAAGAACTTAAAGCCATAGATAGAGCTTATAACTCATTTTTTTTATGGATTAGGCTGACAAACGAGCAAGTGGCTCACCTGATGGTAAGTAATCACCGCCGAGATTGGAACTTTTTGTAAGTTCAAAACATTACGCAGGGACATTTACCATCTTTCACCCGATTTCCACGTTTCGTGGATCGTCTTTTCACTCGATTTTATAAAAAATAAATTTCTACAACAAGCCCTGGCAGAGTAAAGAAGCGCTATATAGTCCTATCTAGAGTCAAAAGGAGACAATGTGCTATTGTTGCAGCAAGAGCTGTTAAAAAATAGGTACGGATCTAACAACGACTCTACCAAAAAAAAAATCCTTGTCTAAATAGTATTCTTTCTTGCGGAAGGCAACCGCAATAATGCATTCTGCCAATGATAATTTCTACTGCACCTTAACAAAGAGCTTTTTTAAGCTTCGCACACTCCGGTCCGGGGTTCGAGCCCGTAACAAGTGTACCAATAAAACGTCCCGCGACAAATCCAATTTCGGCCCCTAATGCGCTTAATGCGACCGCGGGGCGAATCACTACGTATGCCACTGTCATTTTAACTCAATTTAAACGCGCCTCGCAGTCCCACCTACGCGTATTAAAATAAACATTTCTCCCGCCCGTCTTTTTTTTATCATAAAAAGGACCGTACGAGACTGTAGACGAGAAGTTACATTACTAAAATAAAGTCAGCCACTTGGTTTGTTTTTTACTATTGTATGATATATACAGTGAATATACATATATAATACATAATAATACAGTGAATAAATTAAGCTTAATTGAGGAATGTGATCTGTGACAAAATATTTGGAAATATTCAAATAGTTCACAGTTTAAAGGAGAAATAATTGAAAAGCTCTACTTTTTGTAAAAAAAAATCCTTTTTTTCTGTGTAGAAACACAGAAAATTACGTTTCTTTAGTTCAGAAACCTTCTTGACCTTCCTTACAAGCGTCAACTTGAACAAGAATTTTTTGAAACAGAAGAAAAATTCACAGACTTATGGAGAAAAACTGACCAAAGTTTCGTGACGTTCGAATGAATAGGAGTATATAACGGATAAACATACAAATATTCATTTTTACGTAAAAAGATGTTACACGTTTTTCTAAATATTTAAAAGCAGAGGTCGAAATTAAAAGTCCATCCGTTCTTATAAAGAACATCAAACTGTCTTTAATGATGAAGTCAAAATCTAACATTTTAGATTTCATACAATCTCATCATTAGTAAAACACATCTGCACTTGTACTTTTGATCGATTCAAAGACATAAAACGCTTTGCAATAAATGTTTCGTTTATTAGATTCCTGATATTATGCGTTGAAATGTTGGCAATGTAAAACAATGGGCAGAACAAATGAGCATCTGCTAACTTAACGGCCGCATTTGCTGCTTTAGTCACAATCATTGCATTTCCCTTTTTTCTAATAAAAATATTCGCGTCAATAAAAAAAGACGACTTGGGTCGGAAAGGGGATGGTGGAGCAATATTCAAGAGGGATGTAAAATCAGAAGTTTGAAATGTACTCGCGTAGACAATAAAGAATTGTATAAAAGTTTTTGTATTGCAATAGGCGTATCGATAAATCACTTATGCTTAGAGATCGTTGTTTATTATCTTTTTATTTTCTTTTCGTGTTGATATTTTAAACGCAGACCGCGATATCAAATCAAACCGTAGATAGATTTATAATTGAACAATTGACGCCTTACAGTCGCAACTTAATTATTTTTACAATTAATCTCCAGACCATAACAGTCTCTCAGTAACTTGGCATCAGTATACAAACGCCACTGTACACAGGACAATAGTTAATCCAAAATAATCAATAATCTATAAACACAGAAATCCAATTTATATTATTTCGCATCATTTTTACAATAAATACTACTTCACCTTGATATTATCGTGCAGCAGGTAAGCTAATCATTTTTGTAGTTAATATTTCTACCACAGATACTTAAAGTCTAGGCCTTGGCGGCCGTATACTTGACAAATCAAATCAAATCAAAATATTTTTATTCAAATAGGCCTTTACAAGCACTTATGAATCGTCATTTTTACATCTCA
>DWHO01005486.1:0-10287 GCA_018247575.1 Eurytides lysithous rurik | reverse complement strand
CCTGATAAGCGATGCATGCAAGCATGGACATTTGTAACAGAACTTGCAAATGCGTTGTCAGCCTTTAAGATAGGGAATTTTTGAAAGAGGAAGGGAGGAGGAGAGAGAGAGAGTGATTATGGTAGGGACGGGGGAAAGAGAGGGTGGAAGGTCGAAATGGAGGGGAGGAGAGGGATCGGGAGGAAGGGATGGAGTGGGCCACCGGCCACCTCACTCACCGGAAGAAACGCAGAAACAAAAACACTTCCACCTTACGGCGATTTTCTGTGAGGTCGTGGTACTTATCCGGTTCGAGCCGGCCCATTCAGCAGCGGGAGATGCTGCATAGCTCTATCACCGTGAATGATACCGTAACGATGCCCTAAAAGTTTTTGTTAGGTACTACTATATTTATTATTACATATGTATATATCTAGCTATCTTAATAAGTAAAAATTTAAGTGTTGTCCTTAGGTAATTGCTTAAGGTTAGATTGATAGTAATGTTTGTTTTAGAATGAAATAAAATGATATTTATTCACTATGTCTTTATTGATTATGCTGTCTGACACCTATTTTTTATCTGGCAATGGCAATGATGCAGTGAGAATTTGGCAGACACATCGTCAGTTCCACGAAAAGTTATTTGAAACCGCCCCAGATTTCGACCACAGAATAGCCCTGTAAATTATTGGACTGCGTTTAGCCTACATCCCAAATATTTAATTGTGCATATACAGAAATAAAACAATACGAGTCGTAATAGTTTTACTCCAGCCATATATATTATAATTACTAACTAGTCTCTCGCACTGTTAATATGTTACCAATGATTTACACTGATGGGTACACAAAAATATGAATTTTTCTTTTATTTACTACTAGTTAATAAAAGAAATCTTTTATTACTAGTTATTCTTCAGTTACCTACGGCTTCACATAACCGAATTTGCTAGAAGTTAAGAATTATATTGTGTTGAATAAAGTACGAGTACATTCTTAATTCTATACTTAATATAATCTAATGTGTTTTATCTTGATTGTCAATCTTCCAAGTAACTGCAAGCTAGTTATTGAAATGACTTTTTAATTTAGGTGTAGTTTTTGAGAAGAAAAAACGAGAAAACCGACGGAAAAACATGTTTCTATGTAACGCTGCGGGTTAAACCCATTTGATGTAGAATCATATATATAAAAAGCTTGTATAAAGTTACATAAAAAAATATATAATAAAAAAGTTTTAATTTTTGTCATGTAAGAATATATCTTTTCATATAAATAAGAAATTAAAGGTAGTTTTCAAGTATTATATGGTATGTAATAACGATCGCGTTGAATTTGCCCGTCTTCCTTTTTTTAGTTGATTCAATAGTTTTATACCCATTATATTTTCATCCGATAAAATTATACTTATTTCTTAGTATTTTTTCATGTTCAGTCTAATTTTGTAAAAAATATCAAGTATCATACGAATTTACGTGTGTGTGTTGGCTCATCTACAATATCCGGGTAGAAACCCAAAATACATATTTGTACTCCAAGCGTGCATTTGTGATGCATATTAGTCATATTTATGTGAGCATAGTACAGAATGTAAATTTATATTTCCCACCGTACTCTTACCGTGTTATTAAAGCATGAAATATTAGATTAACAATTAATTGAAAACGCAAGTTGCGTGACGTGGAAATTGATTGCTATCTAACGCAAATTCCAAACCGACACACCTTTCATTATGAAGTCAGCGCTACGTAGAGGTATTAAGACTCAGAGCAGGATCATTATACCTTACCAGCTTATTTTGCAAGATGAAAATTGACGGAATACTTCAAAGATTTCAGGAACGTGTGTATATTTTTTAAGTCATACGTATAAAAATATAAGAGATTTGTTGACGCAATTATTCAAATTTAAGGTTTTGTTAATTTATTAATTTTATTTTATCTTTAGCTATTTTAGTTTTTATTTAATACTTTTGTTATAATTTTGTAGCGCCATTACAAAATAAAAAAGTTAAGTGGGCACTGCAATGCTTTGATTGGCTGATGAAGTCACACCCGATTGGTCAGCCGTCTAGCGCGAAATATCATCGCGCTAAAAGCTTTAGACGCGCTTAGTAAAAAAAGTTTTGATGCGCACGCAGGGCATTTGCGCACTTTTTGTATAGTCTTCTAACTCAAAGCACTAGTTTTTTTCCCGATCAAGCAGTCAATCAGAGAGACCGCACTTTTGGATTAATAACACGATTGTTTTGGAAAAGTATTAAGTTAAACTAAACGTTAAATAGCAACACCTTCTATAAACCCAATATTTTGCAAAAGAAACGACTTGCCCTTGTCTCCGTTGTAGGATCATAAAGGTCAGAAGCCTTAATACTGATTAGTAACAAGCTTTTAGTTCCAATGATGAATTAGGTCCACCGCCCATGGACATTTGCAACATTATAAATCTAAAAAGAGAGAGGGAACGGAAGGGATAAGAGAGGGAGGGAGTGGAGGGCGATGGGACACCGGCCACCTCACTCATTGGACGAAACGCGGAAGTACAACACTTCCACTTTACGCCAATTTTCTGTAAGTTCGTGGTACTAATCCGGTCCGAGCCGGCCCATTCAGCAGCGGGGACAGCTGCGTGGCTCTACTACCGTAACAAAGTCTCAGGTTCCATCGCTCATTGCGTTACATCTTGCAACGATAGGAAGAACAGTACCTTGTTATATCTTCCCCCGAAGCCTGACCATAGCTCTAATAATGTAATATCGTATCCCTAATCATACGACCCCTTTTTTTTTTGTTTTACGTGGGGGAAATGCCTACGCATACCCGGCCTTGCGGGGGAAAGGACGGGTTATGTCGGACTCGCACCGGCAAGACGTGCTGGAACATAGAGCACACCTCTCTACTCAGCCTCCCATGAGATGGCCAACGGACTCCTCCGAGTCCGCTGGCTGGAGGCCATGGGAGCTAGGAATTGGCATGCCTCCCAGCTTCCAGTGGCGGACTTGGTCTTGGGCCCCGCCGCTCACCGTGTTTCGGCCGCGGAGGGTAGGGAGAACGGCGCATCGTAATACCGACACTTCTCTCCCAACGCGGCCCCACCACACCGCATCAGTGGTGCGACCCCGCTCAGTCGCAGATGATAGGGAGAGCGGCCCCCCGGGACTCCGCAGCCTCCTCCAAAGCGCGTCCAAAGTGGGCTCCAAGAGCTCACTTGGAGCGCTCCCTCTGGTCAGCCCTTCACCACGGGCCGGCCGTGTTTGGGTTCCTCTTGGCTTCGCCGTGTGACCAAGCCACGGTTACTAGAGCCCCTCCGCCACGACATGGCGGGAACCCGTCGGAGGGGAATCATACGACCCCTGCCCCAAGAAGAGTCACAGCGAACAGTGAAAAAGAGTGACAAACACCAATACTTTTACCTAAAAGAAATGCATATTTTAATTGCTTCCATGGCCTGGCTTTATGTATCGCCGGATTGCTCGCAAAAAAACAATCTGGTGCGACTAGATAGAATTCCGTTTGAAGGTGTTTTATTTTTGCGAAAGAAATTTTGCCAGGATTATCCGTCTTCAGAGGTATGTGAGTTTCCTGACATACCGGATACGGGTCCCACGATCTCACGTACATACCTCTGCCGAACCATCATCTTCTATCAGGATCTGACGTTTGTTGTTTAGCAATTGACTTTTACAGTACTTGTATACTTTGTTGTGGCGTTTTTGAAGAAAAGTAATGTTAGGAGGTTATAGCTGTTAGCATGTATATTTATAGCTTGTGCTACTACTAGATATCGTTTGATAGAAATGGTTCACTGATGAGAGGCTGACGAACTTTGCTATCTTTTCTGGCATTGTCGACTTTGGGTATTGATCGGCTTACTGATAACCCCGCAAAAGCTTGAATGATCCTTTTACAGGACGCAAGATGTGGTGATTCTAAGAAGAATGTATCCTTAAAATGTCCTTTTCAGCTTTCATCAGAGCGTGGTCCTTATGTATTGCTTTGTTTTTCTGCTTGAAGTTGAAACGCCACCTATTTTGTAACGAGCAGTTTCAGGATTTGCGAATGTACAAATAGACACAGAGGTAATCACTATTTTATAGCATCTTTTTTTATAGAATTTTTTATCTTTTCTTTACCAACCTGAGGTTGACTGACAGATGCCATGGTATTGGCATTTGGTCCGCTTTATACAGATTCTTTTGTTAAAAGATTAAATAAACAAACAGATGCGTCGATTCTGATAGTTATTTTGATTGCGACAAGTAATTCGGTTACCATTAGACGCACAACTAGATAAACTAATCAAATCGTGTCTTAAAAGAAAAAATAAAAACATGACATGACACTGAAGGTTCAAGTTAATCTTTTCCATAAGCAGAATATGTTGTTATTGTCTAATTTGCTATATTAATATCAATTAGCTTAAAAACTTGAAAGAAAAAAAATGCTTACAGTCAAGAAATCAATTTACAAGATAGAAAAATACAGTTCGTTTGAAACAGTTGCTCTCGATCGCCTTAAATCTAAAAAGAAGTTGCTTGTCTTAAGTAAGTTTCATTTTATACAGTAAAAAAAAATTGGACTCTTTGGAAACTATAAACTTATTGAAATCAAGTTAAAAATTATTTAAATTATATAAAATAATATTTGAGCTAGTTGATTTGCAACGTCGAACGTTCTGCAAACGCGTTGCCCACTTTTAAGATGGAAATTTTGGGGAAAGGGGGAGGAAAGGGAACGGGGAGACAAGGAAAGGGAAGAATGCTGGAAAAGGAAGGTGGAGGGACGGCCACTTACTCACCGTACAAAACGCGGAAGCACAAACACTTCCACTTTAAGCCGATTTACTGTGGTTGTAGTACTTATCCGGTTCGCGCCGGCCCATTTAGCAGCAGTAGAAGATGCCGCGTAGCTCTACCACGAACTACTTTAAACGACTTGTAAGTTAACACTGAAAAACTAAGTTAATGAACAAAATTTACATTTAATTTGAACAACGGACAAATTGGCCGCAACTTGGTGATGTTGCAAACCCCTCGGCTAATTTATTGCCATATACGTTTCTTATTAAACTTAATTCGGCATTACGAAGTGATTATGCCATCATTGATTAATTACAAAAATTTAAAATTAGTCAAATAAAGTTGGGCGTCATAGGTTACATGGAAAATAAAATCCCATAGTAGGTTATTTATTTTTAAAGAAGTCTAATTCAGAATTATGGAGTGCAATAAATAAATTAAAACCTACAAAAGTCGTTAAAAACATTTTTGTAACATGTTAATTGTAGTAATAATAACATAATATAAACTTGTATTTACAAAAAAAGTAAGTATTTTTAATAGAACTATTTAGAAATAATTACGAAATATTATTAGTAACGAAGATTGTGTATGGTATTAGCGCATGTACATACAGGGAGGTCGAAAGCTGACTGGTGGCATAGAGTATGACGGCATAATAGGGCGTCATGCTGTTTGTCGTCTCAACATACGATGCATTAAAAATTGTGGGTTAGCATTTGATAATAAAGTACCTAACACGCCTTTACAGAAATAAAAGACCTTTTAACATAAAACAAAAGCGACAATACTACTAAAACACAAATAGTAAGACGCGTAAATATCAGAAATCGTAATAGAAAAATCAATATTGAGAACCAAAGCTGTCAAGCCATAAATCGATTTAAAATTTTTAAAACGTACGTATCTCGCACGTCCAATTTTTTTCCCCGCACTGTTGGAATCCATCGTCGTGTTACGAAATTAGTAATGATGTAATAAGAACAACGGGAGTCACTGGACTAGCTCACATTATGTTACCGAACATATAAAACGCTAGTGGTTCTGCTGGCAGGTTGTCTGTTGAAACTTTACGTTACGTCTATAATACCGTTGAGGCGTTTGAGCCGATTGAGAATTCTATTAAAGGCCGTGAGCTCAACGGTCGTGGAATACATTAGCGACGCATGAACTTTGTTCAAAGCTCTAAGCTCGGACCGAGCGGTGCGAAGGATTTAATCTATAAGTAATAATAATCCATCGCTTTTAAATAAATCGCGCCAACTAATTGAATTGTATTGCGTGCATTAACGTTTCCCTTTTACTTCTGGTTTGTGTATGTAGAGGTGGTTTAATAAAAATTTATCTTATAAGTATGTAGTTATCGGTTTCCATTCATCGACCGGCTGATGTTAATTCAATGAACAATTTTTTGAAGTTTAATTGAATTATTGTTATTTTTTTTTAATTATTTGCATTTGCAAGATCACAATTGTAATGGATATACTGTTTAAATCTAAGGAACGACATGGTAATGAAATTGGCAGTGGGGCATAACTAGCATATTTCATATTCCACGTAAAATTATTATTTATTCAAACTATGTGTCCTAATTATGTTTTTAAGGACTCTAAGTTTGTTATGTGAACATAGTTTTACTGTTTAAACAAGAGTCCATTGAAGTTACTTCACGATTATTAATAACGAAATAAAACAAGTTATACTATGTGCAATTATCGCTACATACGATATGTTTACTCATTTACGAAGTTGTGTTGAGGCACTTACAGACCTACGAATTAATTATTGAAATAAAAAACAGGACTCCCTGTGACGATTTTATCATATATTAGGTTTTGTCAACGATTTCAATGCTGTCGATTTTTTTTATAATAATGGTAAGTAGCAGTAACAGGCCCACTAAAGACTACACCCAGGGTAAAGTTGCCTACCCAAATGCAATCTCACGGGTGTTATTGATTATTGAGATGATAACGCGCATCAAAATATTAACTTAATTGTTTGTCTTCTTCCTACATACAGCATCAATATTAAATAAAAAACATTGCCATGAGAAAAAAGATTGAAAAGGCTTAAAGCTTGTTTAATAACGACTTTCTGTCTAAAGACACACCTTAAAATCGCATAAGGGTTAAATGTTGTAAAACAAAAACAGTAAACTCTCATACACACTCATATTCACCTTATTTTTTTTTAAAACGCCTACGTTGTCGGAATAAGGTCCCTGTACTGCAGGGATTTTAACTAACAGGGAATCACCGACTCGAAGTAAATCCTGATTCGGAACAAATATTTCTCGCTCACATATTTTTTTTGTCAACTGGAATCGTAACCCCAGCACGGAAAGCAAAAGGAATTGGCGAGGTGATCACTTAAACCGTTACGACATTCGTTTAAGTTGTTGACATATAGGAAAAACCATTTAAAAGAGCTGTCCTCGATATTAGTTCATTAATAGTTCATTAAAAATGGGAATATACTTTTCGTATAGTAGTAGTAGTAGGGCACATAAGGAGCATAACGATCCTGGATAATAGATAAGTTCGTAAGTTTCCTGCGGTTCTTGGTCAGACCAGAAGTATATTTTTTTATGGATTAGGAGGCAAACAGCAAACGGCTCACGCATGCGATCACCGCCGCCCATGGACATTCGTCAACATCAAAAAGGGTTCTTCTCGAGGCTCTGCCAACTTGAATCAAATAATTAATTTTATAACTCCTTCAATCATATGATCTGCCCAAACGATCAGGCGACAATACTGTTCACATAGTAGAAGCTTAATATATAAATAACTTTTGTAATAAAAAAAAACATTCAAAATTGAATTCCACGAGAACGAGGGCACGGGCACAGTTAGTAAAAAGCGAATGCGTCTGTCTTTATGAAAATATATAATATTACTAAGAAGCATAATAACAGCCATTGAGAATTTTATAAAACTCAAAGAGGAAAAAACTAAAAATCATTTGACTCTTAAAAACTGCAAGCTTCAACTTTCGGTGTCGTTTTAAATTAACAACAAACGAAACGTAATGGGTGACGTCTATTACATTCATGACGCAGTAATCTGTGGTCGTCGGCTCTAGTGAGGTATGTACGATAAATTTAGCTATGCGTCGATATCGATGGAAATTTCCGCTCAACATTGATAAAATAGAAACCAAATAATTCTAATATAAACATATATTTGGTGACACAACTAATGGAACAATTTATTATAATTCTTCGAGAGTGAGCCGAGAAAAGTACAACGATGTTATTTATGTATTATGTTATAGAAGTTTATGCTTTTATTACAAAAAAAATTGCTTATGAGCCGACTTTATTGCTGTTTAAATTAAGTTATAATAAAATTTAACTTATTTTGAAATATTTCATACATATCAATCAACGGTGGTAGATCGGCTCAAACTTAGCCCTCCCCTCCCAAAAATTCGTAACTTAAGGCCGGCACGGAATGGCAAGGCATAGACCCTCATGATCGCTTACCATCAGGTGAGCCGCAAGCTTGTTTGCCTCGTAAGAAAACATGTTATTTAAATAGCATATCAGTTATCATTCTTCTGGTAAATATAGATTTGTGTTTTCCTTGGCCAGCAAATAGCATACCGTCACGTCGAACGCTTAGCACATCGATAATTTTGTTTCGGCTCTACAAGCACTAGTGTGCGATCTTAGATGCGAATCACCGAATCAATTACGAAGCATTACATCATCAGGATTGAGTCACGGCCAATGCTGTATACTTAATACGCTTAGTCCTTTTTTCCGTGGGCTCGGATCCTTTTAGTCATCGCTTTAAGTGAGCCAAGTCACTACTAACCGCATTATTGTAAACAATCATTGGGTTAGTGTATTATGACGTTTAAAAATTATTGCACTCAACTTTATTGTAAGAGTCCGTTGCAAAAATTTATTCTTTTGTTTGTTTTTCTTCAGCAACGGACGTCACTATGTATTTGGCTGCATATTATACCTTATTATTTTGGAACGACTTTGTTGAATTAACAACATATGTACCATAAAGCTGATAACTAATGATGATGCAATTATTGTATATTCAATAATTACTCATAGCGATGATAAGATTAAACGAGTCAATAAAGGGACTGCAATAAAACAGAAAGCTCTAGCTATGATTATTATTCTTTTATGATATATATGCAAATAGTAATATATACACACATATATACACTAAAAGTTTCTAGTGTTAGTAAACAGACTTTTGAGCTACTTATAGATGCTTCAAACTTAAAATTTACCATCGGAAGACCACTGCAAACCTAAAAGTGAACCAAAATATTAGTGTAAGTTACTTAAATTCTGATTTCTGAAGAATATATGTATCACTTAACTTACGTTAAAACGCGAAAGGAAAACCATATTGATAAGTAAGCTCTAGTAACTTTTCGATTTTGTTTCTGGCAATTCGTATTTGTGGGTTATATATGAGATGTTTTTAAGCTCGTCAAGGCCTTGGCATTTAAAGTGAATGAAAAGACGACGCTAAACGTTTACTGCAGGCCACTTAAGAAGCTACATGTTAAACACTCGCATCGCAAATTAAATTTTAAAATTATAGAAGTCGCTTGAAATTCATTTTGTTCGGCTATTAATTATCATAATATAAAACCGTTACAATAATAAATAAAAGTCTTATTGCAATTGGATTTTTTGTTTTTTGGAAGATATTCAAGGTTACCTCTATTCAACATTACAGTTACCAAAAGAACCCTTAGTCTGTCTATTTTGCAAAGGTAGGCGTTAATTTTTTTATTGCGGAAGTGTTCCATGACTAAAATATTTAAATATGTTTATAAAATAAAAATTAGTTTAAAGAAGCTTATATCCAACATGCAACAACATATTCGTAGTATGTAGGCAAGTTGCATTAAACTTTGACTGTTTATCAGTCAAACATTTTCATTACTTGGGGTAGTACGGCTTTGCCAGTTTTTCTTTCGCCAAACAAATGTGTTCTGGTTAGAAAGGCATCGTTGCCTCTGTACTAGGATATGGGATAGACCATTCTGGCCATAAATACTGTTACAATTAAAAAAATAAACAAAATATTACTTTTAAATTTGGAATCTGTCATTTTATATGATTGTTCATTGTGTTTTCTTACCAATATATTGTAAAATAGTTTATGATATTAAAATGGAATGGGTGATAAAGAGAACCGAATCGCTGTGATTGCATTACATAAAGTCGGTACGGAGTACGATTCATGAGAATACTAAGAGATCCTGTCCGAAAGCAAAAGATTTTATCTCGGAAGGAGGAGGGAGGTAGCGCCTAGCATCATGTCGCGTATTTTAAAAGATGACTTAGGACTTGTCGCCTATAAGACACGCACTGGTCATTTCTTAACTGATAATTTAAATAAGAATAGGGTGGTAAAATCGAAACAACTAACAACAACAACAGCGGTGGTAGAGCCACGCAGCTGTTCCCGCTGCTGAATGGGCCGGCTCGAACTGGATCAGTACCACGACCTCACAGAA
>DWHO01005485.1:0-10287 GCA_018247575.1 Eurytides lysithous rurik | reverse complement strand
TCCTCCTCCCCCTTCTTCCTATCTCATTCCCTTCTTTACCTCTCCCCCTTCCCCTATCCTACCTCGCCTCCCCCCCCTACCCTTACTCCTTCTCCCTTACTTTTTTAAACTTTTTTTTTTGCGCAATGCTCACATGTGTAACTTAACGTGCTAAATTGCTTACAAATGTGATGAAAGCTCGCCTTTCCCATGGCATTTAAGACTTACTCTAATCTCAACGGACTTAAAAATCTGACAAAAACTTAAGCCCTTCAATTAGTAATTAAGACTAATTTTTTTAGTCTCCTTATGGAAACTTAAGCACTTCCATTAGCACTCAAGACTTGATTCCTTCGGTATTAACAATCTTATGGAAACCTAAGCCCTCCCTAGTGTTTAAAGTGACAAGTCGTTGCGACAGGCTGATGGAACGCGTGTCGACGGAGGGGTGGAGGGAGGCGGGCGCCGCGTTCGTGGGGTGCGTGACGCGGCTGCTGGAGAGGCTGCTCGACTACCGAGCGGTGATGCAAGGGGCCGAGCACCGCGACAAACGGATGGCCGCCACCGTCAACCTGCTCGTGAGCACTGTTTGCCAATTACTTAAGGATTACCTGCCATTTTCCCTTCCATCCGACCCTCCTTCCCCCATTAACTCATTCGTTCTTTTCGCTGTTTTTTATTTTATCGAATTAGCTGACAAACGAGCATGCGGCCCGCCTGATGGTAAGCGCTCACCGCTGCCTTTCAAATGCGTTGCCAGCTTTTAAGGGGGAGGATTTTGAAAAAGAAAGGCAGAAGGAGTAAGCAGAGGGAAGTGAGGCGAGGAAGGTGGGAGAGGGGGCGGTAGAGGGGGGAGTGAGAGAGAACAGGGGTTGGACCACAAGCCACCTCACTGCACGTTCCGTGGACGAAACGCGGAAGCAAAAACACTTCCACCTAACGACGATTTTCTGTGAAGTCGTGGTACTTATCCGGTTCCAGCCGGCCGATTCAGCAGCGGAAGCAGCTGAATTGGCCGGCTTGGCTGCCTCTTTTGCTATAAATGGCAAAAAATAAATAAGTTTCAACTATTAACAATTAAATAAGACTGCCAAAATTTTGTAATACTGAATGAACTAAAAATGGTTAACATATTTCGACAAGTGCAAAATCTAGAATATTTTCTGGATTCCTGTGATTATTTAAAAAAATTGTCTCTTTTAATGTATATTTTAAATTACCGTAATTTCAAAATCATATTTTATAATACTGTTTCTACCATGTAATAAGGCAACAATTTTTTATGCCATTTTATTGCTGTAAATATGCATCATCATTATATATTAATCTATAAGACTTTTTTATCATTTACAGAATTTCTACAAAAATGAGATTGATCGTAAAGAGATGTACTTGCGATATGTGTACAAACTGCATGATCTTCACATCGCATCGGATAACTTTGTTGAGGCCGGTTGCACTCTATTGGTAAGTGTTCTTTATATATATTACAAACTTTTTAAAATAATACTCTATTATTATTATTTTACGTGGGAATATTATGATTCCTTAAATTTTGTACTGAGGTTGCTTTTTGTGGCCAGATAGATATATTAGGCGATTAATAAATCAAGAAATATTGGAATTTGTCCTGAAAACCTGAGCTCTCGATTTCTGGGTCAACTAATTGTGCGAAAAATAAATAAATGTGTTAATTACTTTTCAGCTTTATGCGGATACTTTAAGTTTTGACAGCAATCAAATCGGCGTCGATCCAGAACATCCTGAAGTACCAGAGTGGAAACGTAAAGAGGCGCTATATAATCAAGTTCTGGAATACTTTGACCGTGGAAAGGTATGTAATTTCAAATATTAATAAGATTGGGCTGGTTTTCCTCTATGTGGTAAGACTTGCATAGTTCGCTTATGATGGTACCACTATAATTACTCCTTGGAGATAGAATAACTTGCCAGTTATTGTCAAATAGTGATCTACAAGCACTTCTGTGCTCCGGTTTGAATAGCAGTGTTGACAGCGTAATCACTGCATATATATTGTTTGGCACAAAACCCGGACCCCTCGCCGGTCTCTGAGAATATTCCTCGTGGAACGCCTTGGACACTGTTGTACTCGGTCCGAACCAATAAAACCGCAGCTTTCAGATTGACCTTAACTGTATTAAGTTAGGAAAGTGAGCTGATTCGACCAAACGGTCACAACAACCTCAGAGTAGGTACACAAGAGCGAACGCAATGCTAAAATATCTCAGGACTCATATATGTAGGAAACATATAATTGGTACAACGCCACCTATTATTCAAAAAACTAATATTTGTCGCGCGTTACGAACACTATCGCCGTAAACATAGATATCATCTATATCAAAAATCTTTTGGATGACGAGAGCAGGGCAGGACCCAGCAGGTATGGGCAGGCGTGGGTACTTATTATCAGGGATACGACATGAACGTCTCGACATTATCTCATAGGCAAAGCCGTTATGTGAAACCGTTGATATAGAATGTGGTGAGCGCCTCATTGAGAGCTCCCATTATGTTCTTTGTATGATATAGAAGACTACCACGTTCTACAAATGACTCACAAGAATCATTTCAAACGAGATATTTTAAACGCGTGAGTTTTGTGACGGACCTCCTTGTGCCGTTGACTGTAGTTATCGCTGTGCGGTGCCACTATTAATGAGTTATATCTTCCAGTGCTGGGAAAAGGGGCTGCGGCTGCTCCGAGAGCTCGGCGCGTTGCACGAGGCGCAGTGCGACTACGCGCGATTGGCGCACGTGCTACGACGCCACGCGGCCTTCCTGGACGCGGCTCTGGCGCAGCTACGCCCCGAGCCCGAGTACTTCCGCGTCGGCTTCTACGGCAAGGGCTGTCCGCTATTTGTTCGGGTGAGAGGTTCACAGTAATCTGTTATAGTACAGTCGCGCACAACTGCGCTATAACTATATTGAATAAATCCCAATGAAGGTACAGTCGCGTACAAGTGTGCCAGCTAAAACCACGTAGTAACTTGTGTCATTAAATTAATCAACGTGAACGAGTCTGTTATGTTGAGGTACAGCCATGCACAAACGCGCTACAGCTACTTAGTGACGTGTACTGTTAAATGAATCAAAATAAACGAGTGTGTTGTCTTAAGCTACAGCTGTACAAAACCGTCAGCCACTTAGCCACTTAGCAACTTTATAATTTTTCTATTCTGCTTTTTAATTCTCTATTATCGCGAACAGAACAAGCAGTTCGTATACCGTGGCCAAGATTACGAGCGGATCGGTGCCTTCACTCAGCGTTTGCAGTCGGAGTACGTGGCCGCCCACATCCTCATGAGGAACACGCCGCCGGACGACTCGATCATTGCCGCTGAGGGACAATGTAAGGAACATGGGGATTACTTCCCCTTTGATGAGATATAAGATGTACCATGCCCAATTATTACTATGTTAATATTACTACTCCCATTCCCCTACCCTCCCTCCTCCACATCTCTCTCACCTCAATTTTTATGATGTTGCGAATATCTACGCGCAGCGGAGATCACTTGCTATTAGATGAACCGTTTGCTCATTCGTCACCATCTCCATAAAAAACACTTTTTTATGTAGTAGACTGACAAACGAGCAAGCGGCTCACCTGATGGTAAGCGGTCTCTACCGCCTATAGACATTTGCAACATTACAAAACTTGCAAATGCGTTATCAGCCTTTAAGGGGGAGATTTTTGAAAGGAGCGAGGTTAGAGAGAGGAGGCGGAGGAAGTAATGGAGAGTGTGGAGACAAAGATAGGGAGGGGAGGAGAAAGGGAGGATGGGCCACCGGCCACCTCACTCACCGGAAACGCGAAACCAAAAACACGTGGTATTTATTCGGTTCGAGCCGGCTCATTCAGCAGCGTGGCTCTACCACCGTTAAACCGACCCTACAAACCGGGTAATAATACTTGCACACTACTGCATCTCAACGCAGTGGTGCGAACTCAGCCTTCAAGAGCCCTGCCACTTGATCATGGTGGTGGAATTACTCGACTTGATATACGTGGTCGTGGGTTCCGCAGACATCCAGATCTGCAACGTGAAGCCGGTGGGCGGGAGGCGCGCGTGGCCGTCGGGCGCGGCGGAGGCGGTGCGCCGCTACTACGCCTGCAACGACGTCGACACCTTCCTCTGCGACCGGCCGCTGCACAAGCCGCCCATCGACAAGGACAACGAGTTCAAGGTGCGCGATGTTCGATTGTTAATAACGAATTCGAAATTTAAATTCTCTCTTTTTTTTAAACTCGGCGATGTGCACGCGGTAAATACTAGAAATAAGGATACGCTTGTAACACCATGATTTCGTCTTCGAAAGGTGAATAAATCCTTCATGGGCCTGAGTGTACGCATATATAATGGGACATCAATTGATTGTTTTAAAACTAAATTAGAAATAATATTTCACCTATGTGTATAGTCGCCATGACTTATCGTGGCAAAAGTTACTCCTATACAAATTGATCAGTTATAAAACACGATGCCGCTTTTGCTATTTTAAACCGCCAGGCGTTTTATTATCTTTATTCCCTACTCTGTTTTCCGTATACGTAAAATCGTGAGTAATGTAGTTGTCTCAGTATCATTTAGAATCACGTAATAAACGTACCATACGATAAAGCCTGCTAAAGCTGGTCTGAAAATATGTTAGGTATATACTAATATATGATAGGTACAAATAGCAGTCGCGGTACTACCATACAAGCCCAAAAGCCCGGCTTGCCCTACTAATGAGTAAAGTTTATAAATCTTGATTAGCACATAATTCCCCAATGATTTATTTTTAAATTTGAACGTTGCGGGAATTATGTGCTACTTAAGATTAATGAATTTTACTCCTTAGTATGGTATGGTAGTACCGCCATTAACAAATAGATGTAAGTAACTTACATAGTTTAGCATAGAGATAATTTACCTTGTACCTTGTACCTGAGTGACGAGCGAAGCTCAGAGCCAAGTAAAGATTCAAACTGCATACCTAATTTTTTTTAAATTGTGCACTGCACCTTTTCTATGGGTAAGTGTGTCGCTAATTATAAATTGTAGGATGTTTTTGTAGAGGAGTGACTACTGTATAGAAACACCGTATAAACAATAACGATGATTCAGAGAAACTATGTTTCTTTACAGAGCCTTTGGATTGAACGGACGACATTGGTAACGGAAAATACGCTGCCTGGAATTCTGAGATGGTCGGAAGTGATTTCGAGATCAGTAGAAGAAATACCACCGGTCGAGGTAATAGCACTTTAATTAATATGTAAAACATCTTCAGTATAGGTTATTGCCACATCCTTAACCTGATAAAAGTCCAAAGTATTTAATGCATGTGAGTATATTTATAAAAGTTGTTATAATTTTTTTCATTTTTATATAACTCCTTTTTTCCTTAATATTAATCTGTGCTCTACAAACCGGAAATTGCTATATTGAATGGAATGAATGCGGATTTGGATCCTACAACGGACAATGACTAGGTGTTGTTGTTTCTCAGTATGGTTAAGGCACGGGCCTTACGGGCTGATTCTCTGATCGTTTTAAAAGTGCAATGATTTATGCATCGGATGGGCGTGTAGTCTGTCATGTTAGTCCATGCCATCTAGCGGTGACTTAGTATAGTTGTTGATGAGGTCAGTTGAATCATTGTTGGTACCGCCATTACGCCCGATCTCGTTTCGGTGGAGTCCGGCTTAAGCAGGTTTAAAAATAAAGGATGCACTTCGCATCTGCATGCGCATGCCCTTGTGTACTATATTATGCCCCGTGTAGGTTGTTAATTTCTTTTAGATTGGCAGGTGTGATCGCAATTCAGTCACGAAGGCAATATTAATAACTAGCTATTGCCTAGTGGTCGCGATCAGATCAGTGGCGGTACTACCATACAAGCCCAAAAGCCCGGCTTGACCTACTAAGGAGTAAAATTTATAAATCTTAATAAGTACATAATTCCCACAACGCTCAAATTTAAAAGTGCGCAAAAATTCCCGTTCCCGCATTCAATATTTACCTCGCCATCTTACCGCTAAAATCTATGATGATTCGCCTTTCGCCTGTGACGACTCGTCACAGCAGAATGTTGCAGTTTATGAAAAAAGTAAGTCCCCAGACTTGTGTAGAAAAGTCGCTAGATTTGGAAAAAAAATGTACTAAAAATATCCGCTAGAAGTCGCTAAAATTTTCAAATAGGTTTGATAAAAAAATATGTACTAAAAACGAATTTATGATATCAAACACTCATTTGTTATTAATTATAGGCAAATAGTACTTAATCAACAAAGGTGTACAAAAATTTCGTCATATAGTGCCTCGACGTCGACTTCAACAATTCACAAAAACATTTAAATGCTGTTATTTCATTTTGTAATTTAGATAAACAACTTTTAAACGAAATATCAAACCATAATTCCCGTGTTGAGCATAACCGTAATGTTTTTCAAAGATTAATTGATATAGTTTGCCCAAAAAGAATTATCTTTTAGGGTCATGATGAATCTAAAAACTCATTAAATAAAGACCATTTTTTATAATAAGTGTCTTTATTTTCTAAATACTTATTTACAAAATTATAATATAATACTTTATTTACAAAATTTTCAACTAGTCCTATCCAATTATTTTAAGTGGATAGGACTAGTTCAAAATTTTGGACTATACTATGATATAACCCTAGGTCGTGATATGCCCATAATTTATTATAATAATAAATAAACATTAAATAACTTCATCCTCCTCCATAAACGCACTAGGTAGTGAAAAGGGGTATAAATTTTTCTCTTCTATTTATATCTTCACGTTTGTCAGTTCGCCTGCGAGACCATGGAGGCGACCGAGCGCGAGCTGCGCAGCCTGATCTCGCAGTACACGGCGGAGCCGGGTCGCAACATCAACCCGTTCTCCATGCGGCTGCAAGGCACGATCGACGCCAACGTGCAGGGCGGCATCAGCAAGTACGAGCAGGCGTTCCTGGGGGCGGAGTTCGCGCGGACGGCCACGCCCCGCGAGCTGGCGGCCGCGGCCAAGCTGCGGCGCCTAGTGGCCTCGCAGCTGGCCGTGGTCGACGCCGGCCTCGCGCTGCACGGCCGACTCGCCCCCGAAGAGGTCAAGCCGCTGCACAGGTCTCTGCCGTCTCTGCGATATTGTACTTAGCATTTTAGTCCTCACTCACACTAAGTGATAAGACGAACGAGTCTTGCGCCTGTTGGTAAGCGAGTATCCCGCTTATAACAAAGTAGTGCAACACTTTTTCTTTCTTTCTTTGTAGCAAAAAAAGCTGCCCCTAATTTAAAATAGAAATATCTTGTATTATAAGTGTAACAGTGTACATATATAAATTTCATATGGCCTAGACCCGGAACAATTATCTGTAGTTCATACAAATATTTGTCCCGGGTGGAATCGAACCCACGACCTGCGACGCCGACTGCGATGATGACCCTAGCTTCTACGCTGTCCCAAACGGGTCGTCATATACACCTAAAGCTTATGATGGCATATCTCGATGTCTAGTCATTGCACTGGCGACATTAACTTTCATAGTGTAACACAGTCGTGCTTACACATAAGGCTTTGCGGTAGAATCATCGATAATGCAATGGTTTCACCGTTTTTTAAACAGACTGCAAAAAAAATCAAAGTGTGAAAAAAAAATCGGTAGAACAGAACAAATAGTAAATTATTATATTTGTAATCGCTATGACACTATTTTAAAGAGGGTCGAGGTTTTTTTTTTAAATAACTTGCCCTGCTTTCTCTTTTTCACAGTTGCTACAAAATTGCATACGTTTAACGTTAAGTAAAATTTAATACTGAGTAATATATAGACAAAAATGTGCATTAGACCATAAATAGTTTCTTACCTACTATATGGTCTCCTCATAACTTAAGCCAAAAAAATATCAAACAGTTACAGTTATTTGTACAACACATTCTACGCCATCCAAAAGTTCATTAGTTATGGCAATAATATATTAGATTTGCTTTATATTGCCATTTCTTTCAGGCGTCTGGTGGAAAGGTTTAATCAGTTGAGACAAAACCTGGGCCCGGGATTAGCACGTGCCAGAAGACAGCTTTCCGAAAGTATCGTCAAGTAAGTCCCCTTTGTTAGTTAAAAATAGTATTAATTTAATGAGAATGTTTTTATTTCGCTGTCGTTTCTTAAGAATGAAGTTACTAGAAAACAATGGATAATATGTGTTATTCTATTCAGTTGTAAAAAAATATACTAAGTTTTTGAAAGATTGCCCGTGTCGTACAAGGATGATTCTTTTTAATTAATAATAAAATATATAAATGTAATGATTAAAGTGTGGTATAATTGTGCATTTCAGTACTCCACTACCCCCCGTACCGGCGTTGGACAAACGATCTCAAAGCATACAACAAAGTGACAATTACTACGAGGAAGGACATCTCTACAACAAACCAATCGTGAGTCATTCTCTGTTTAACTTAAATTTACTTAAGTTGGTGGTAGTGCCACGCAGTTGTTCCCGCTGCTTAATGGGCCGGCTCGAAGCGGATAAGTACCACCACCTCACAGAAAATCGGCGTAAAGTGGAAGTGTTCTTGCTTCCGCGTTTCGTCCGGTGAGTGAGGTGGCCGGTGTCCCATGCCCTTCCTCTCTCTATCCTCTCCCAACCTTTTCCTCCATTCCATCCCTCCTTGCGCTCCCTCTCCTAGCTCCCTTTTATTCCTATTTCGAAAATCATAATACTTTTCGATAAGTTTCGGCTTATTCTATTCTAACCAACAATTCTATACTTCTAGGTGTTTGTTTCTTTTTTCATTATGTTGTTATAAACCACTTCTCGGCAGCCTTTGATCTTACTTACATCTATATACATTAGTTAAAAGGAGATCTATATACCTTAAAAGTAGTAAAAACTATTAAGGCCTGCCTAAAGGCGAAAAAGCATGATGTTTCGTATTTTAGTCTAGACTTCGATTCCTTGCTAGCCAAATAGATCCGAAGAGTTATTTACTCCCCGCAGTATACCCTGGAGGATGCGGAACCGCAGAGCGGGCTAATGTCGAGCAGCCTGATCCCTGGCGAGGCGTTGGAGGGGGTGTTGAAGGGCGCTCCGCCCCTCCCCTGCCGGCCCCGCTCCGGAGACCCTAGGAGCCCCACCAAGCCACCGCTCGACAACAACCGGTGAGTGCGCACTTACGAATACTCTTTTCCTTATTTCTAGTCACACTTTATTCTATATTTCAATATCTTCAGTGATCCTTGTAACCCGTATAAACGTAACGAAGCTAAAATCTTTAAAAACGTGCTTATAAGTGCGTAAACTTGTTTTTGTTTCTAGTATTAATGTTACGCACGTCACACTCCCTGAGAAAATCATTAATGTATTGAGAAGCGATAGACACTCTTGCACTTAGCTTATGCTGTATGTTGTATGTTGATCTTAACATTTTAAATTTCGGTGGCCTTGCTTTGTGGTTTTCCTTCAACCTGAAACACACTAATGGTAAACATGATTTCTTTGAGGTAGAATAAGGGGTAAAGATCCAACCAATTTTGAATAAAGAATTTTGACTTTGACAAGGTTTTCACCGCAAAAGGGTCTTAGTACTTACAAAGTTTTTTTTTTATTAAGATGGGTGTACGTTATCATTCCAGTGATTCCCTAGAAGAGGAAGTGGAAACTCGCCGCCATAGCCGCGCTTCTTGGAGTGAGCCCGGTGACGCCCCGCCATTACCACCGAGGGTGTCAGGTGAGAACTTTTTCCAAATTACTAACTTATACGAAATAACATTGCTTATACCAAAATATTTTTTATTTCATTACATACGACTTACAGCCTTATTTAATGCTAAATAAAAACAAAGCCTGTAAAAATTGTAGTGTAAGAAAAAGTTGCTTTGAAAGTTACGCGTACAATAGCTTGTTAGTAGTTACTTAGTACTTATATATATTCATCTCGGCTGTCAAATTTTGTCCAAGTTAATAGTAATTTCTTTATAAGCGATGTAGCATTGGACCCGTCAGCTAGATGACGTGACACGCGATGCCACTATATAGTAATTTTACCGATTGACTGGACTTCACAGCTAGATGACGTGACACACGGGGGCCACTAAATTTGAAACCTGACACACCCGACGATTATTCTTTGTAGCTAGTTGACCTAACACACCCGCCGATTATTCTTCGTAGCTAGTTGACCTAACACACCCGCCGATTATTGTTCGTACCTAGTTGACCTAACACACCCGCCGATTATTCTTCGTAGCTAGTTGACGTGACACGCCTGCCGATTACTCTTCGTAGCT
>DWHO01005484.1:0-10287 GCA_018247575.1 Eurytides lysithous rurik | reverse complement strand
ATCCTGCGCACTTGGCTGATCTCTTGTAGATCGGCCGCCGTGGCCGGATTCGGTCGGGAGGACATCATCATCATCATAATTTAAGTAACTGTTATTTATTATGCGGCTGAATCATTAACATTCTTATATTAATTTCGCAGAAACGTGGATCCGCCAATATGGTACGACACCGACGTGAAACTGTTCGAGATCCAACGGGTTTGATTCCCGGCCACGCCTCCAGACGTTTAGCCAATGGATTAGCAGCAGCATATTTTTCATCACACGTTAATTTTGCCCTGTTTTCATGTGATAGCAATGGGTGTTGAATATCTAGATATTTTATACACCTTATAGATCTAATATGAATATATTTCGGAAATATTGATTTAATTTAACACACCAGTCTTGTCTTAAAACAGTAATGATAGATAAATTTTTTACAAGTATATTATTGCACTTTAGAGTAGATGTACGTGCAGATTTTAATTAGGACGTTTTACACACAAGACTATGACATGAACAATGAAATTCATTATTTAAAGGATGGTGTTGCCATCTCATTCCTAACTGCTCAGTTAATCGGTAGGTTCATTTTTTTTGCCTATTATAAGTTGTATTTAAAATTATTATTAACAATATTATGGCGGGTCGTTGGTTTGATTCCCAATTTGTGTATAATGATATTAATAACTTGAAAATATTTACAATATTTACAATTTATATAATTATAAATATTTTCATATTAAATCTTGTTTATGTAGTGTCTCCGCTTATCACAATGGAACAGATCATTTATAATGTTATTACAGTAACCTTAATTAAGTTGTTATATTAAAACGATTGTACTCTTTAGAATGAAAAAGAGATGGCAACACTAATTCTATTTAATTTTTAATTATTGACAGTTCCCCTCTTAATGTTTACTTTTTTGCAATTTCAATTCTTGTAGTTTATTCATTTGGTTCAAACATGTATTGCAATGATATCTGTACCCTCTTTAAATATTTATTTTTTCCCGTGATATTTATCTTGTCCATGCATCTGTTATTTAACCAATATTTCTCTGAAAATTTATAATTTTTTCTTGTATTGAAAATGTAATGCACGATTTATTTTTGGGATTAATGACAGCCAGGCTTTGTTGAAATCTCGGAAAAAAGTCATTGCAAAAATTTTCTTTTTTTAATAGTGGTAGTATAAATATAATTAGTGGTTGTCTTTTTGAATTATCATAATTTTCATAATCAATAATATTCAAACCAATCCAAATATATTAACCTTATGAATAAATCGTGATAATAATAAATTCAAGGATAATGATAAAAAAATTATTCAATAGTTGTCCTATTCAATTCAAATGGCTGCTTCTAGGTATATTTATTATTATATATTCGCTTTTTATTAAATTTACTTCACCTTTTAAATGTTAAAGAAAACGCCGATAGTTGTAAGATGTTTTATATATTCGTATATGTAAGTGTTGTAGATTTTAACAACATATACTTAGGAAATTCAACTGCGATATATGCATTTCAACTTCCTCGATCTTATGATAGATAAGTCAATATCGAGTTTAACTGTTATTATGCGTGGATAAATTCATTTCCTGTTATACTGTTAATTAGTACAAATAATCGAAGCTTTACTTTTGATCGGTAGACCAAAATGTGGTTGCTATTGCACATTAATGAAAATTTCTTAAAAAAGGTTAAGTTCATTATGTAATGAACTCACAGGACATTTTGTACCTACTCTAACTATACCGTACAGAATATAAAATAAGTGGTTTAATCTGCTAATAACTTTAGAGGTCTATCAAGGTCAATAAATCGGATGATGCCCTTTAACCCAAAAATAGCAACTTAACCCATAATTCCAGGTTACGTTTTCACGATCCTTTGATTTCATTATTTGAATAAAAAACCTTTAACTTTATAATACATTATTTTAAAATAATAAACTTGTCTTATGATGTTGCTTTTAATAATACTAAGGTCGGCTTTATCATGACTTTACTAGTCATTTTATTTACGCTTGCTCGCATTCCTCGTGTGAGATCACTTTCGCTCGAATGAATAGAATGAATGTTGTTCGAATGATGAATATTTTATCTGTGGGCGGTTGCAATATTTTTCCCGCCTTTAACGCCGCGTTATTTTCGATTTCGTTTTATTTCGTTAAATTTACATTCCGTGTCATGTTTTAGGCGAATGAAGTATTTTTGCACTATGTGATTGGTGAATTGCTTTCATATTTAGATTAATTCATTCTTTTATTCGAAAGTATAATTTTATTTCTGACAAGTTCGAAATTCCGTTCTTAAACATGGATAATCGGTTTATATGTTGGTAAGTCTACGTAATATATATATCATATTAAAAGATTAATTTGTAGTTTTCGCACATTTCACCCTACGTTAGTTCCATTATCTTACCAAATATTGCGTTATAACAACTATTACAATGGTTACCCACAATAGAATTATTTCTATAGTTATATTCATATCAACCGAACGTCGTTTTTTTTGTAATTTAATATAAATCTATTATTTATTTCGTCACTGATGTACTTAATGTTATCGATTTAAAATATATAACGGGAGTACGAGCTTGAAATTTGTTTTATTTTTTTGTTGACCAAAATGGAACCCCGACATTCTTTTAAACGGAGCAGCTAGTGTCCAAATCTTGATGCATGTTTATTTTTTCATTTCGATGGCATTGGATTACATACAGCGTGCGCTGATCGTAACCGTAAAAAAGAGAAGTTACTTTTTTGATATAAAGTAGGTTATTGTTTTTTATTAATAAAATAAATTAAACCCGTGAGTACTTATTAGTACTGAGGATGTTAGATTGTAATTTAAAAACAATCAATCATTATATCTGTTCATACTAAACTGACATACCTATTAAACTATCTCCAGAACTGAAAATATCTCCTCTTTTGCAATAATCGATAAAAACATACAGGTGAAAAGTCATAATTTGCAATTCTATAATAAGACATTTTAATAGAATCTTGTTGTTGGCGTCGCAATTATTTATAATTATTTAATAAATAAATATAAATTTTGTATATTTAAGATTTTATTTTATTTAAATTTTTAGTTTTTAATCAATATTTTTATTATGTTAAATTTTTTTAACGCACGATGTTAAAGTAAAAAAGGGAGGCAATGCGACACTCTGGCTGACGGGTTCGCACCTGATTTTCCAAAAGTCCAGCAATAAATATCTTTGCGCTCAAAGTTTAGCGCGCTGAAAAGTAATCTCCTTTTATCGCGCACGAGAAATACAATTGCGCACCTTTTTATATAGTTTTCGACTCGGAGCACGAATTTCTTTTATTAGAATCATTAGACGTCAAAAAGTGATTGTAAATCAACCAATCCAGTTTTGAATGAAGAATTTTGACATTGAATTTCGCGATCGAGTAGGCAATTGGATTGACCGCACTTCTGAATTAATAACAGTGGTCATTTGCACTGTATTTATACCAACGCCTTTATTACACAAAACGATACAAATTCGTGCTGCAATATGGAAGGAGTTGGAAAGCACCGGTGACCAGTGTCTAACTGCTAACAGTTCGGTGGCCTTCTGACATCTCCAGATACTATCAAGAGACGGGATGCTGATGTGAAGAATGCATGGTGACACCACGCATTCTTAGCCATAGAAGATCAGCGTCACAGAAGTCTAGACGCTCGACGTCGTCTTCGCTTCGGGCTCGGAGGCTTCAATTGGAGCTGGAAGCAGCGGAAGCAAAAGCTCGCATTCAAATGGAGCTCATTGATAGAAGGTTCGCTGCTGAGATAGATTTGGTGAAATATAGTTCACGCTCATCGAAAATGCGCACTGACAAGGATATCGGGAAGCGCAAAATTTTGGATTTATTTTCATTTTTAACATTGTAAATGGGCAGCATAGTATGTTACAATCTATATACGTAATTAAAAAGGTTCACCCTCGAAAAGAATTTAAATATAACAGTTGTAAAAAGAAAAACAGTTTATTACACGCGTCGCCTTTAAGTGCATATACGTTATGAGTTTCGCTAAAGACAACACTAGTATGGGGTATGTTGGCGACACATTTATTTATATTTAAAGTTTTTGTATGAATTTTTAAATATTTTTTTATTTTTTCTATTTAACATTTTTAATATGTTATAGTTTTGTAATAATACTCCAAAAGTAAAAAAAAATTAAGGGGGGCAATGCGACGCTCTGATAGGCTGACCGGGTCGCACGTGATTGGTCAGCGGCTTAGAGCGAAATTTCTTCGCGCTCAAAGTTGAGAAAAAAATAGTCGCGCTTAACCACGCAAAAAAGAGCTGATTGGATGTCCGTACTCAAACGTCGCCCGCGTAACGCCTTCCTCAACCCGGTTGAGGAAGGGGTCGTTAGTTCTCAGGACCCACCGCCAAGGGTCCCGTCTGCGCTCTCTACACCGACACACAGTAGAGATCGCAGTAGCTCAACAAACACGGTAGAAAGAGTTCGCCTTCGAGCACGGCGAAACACTCCCACCGCGTACATTACACCCGGGTTCCGGGGCGGTTCTCACCGCTCCCCGTTCCACTTGCCAATACAGTCGCGGTACAGGTGCGTACATCAGACCCTGACTGTCCGTAGCCGACAATCCCCCAAGACATTTTATTAAAGTGAATTTAAATTTTGACACAACACGCATATTCTCACGCGTGACCCCGCAGGACGTGGGGTCTATCTAAATCGTGGAAACTAGCATTTCCACGGATTAGGCGATCCGATGATGCTTTACATAGCCGCATAGGCTAATAGTGTCAACATTAGTTAAGATAAGAACCGATTGGCAACCTTTTGTACAGTTTTCCGACTCAAAGCACGAATTTTTTCGCGATCAAGCAACCAATCGGAGCGATCGCAGTTTTGGATTAATAACACTATATAATAGTAAGAAATTAAAAAGAAAATTAAGAATGTAAGTATTCAAACGTATATGATAAGCCACTCGGTCAATCCCTTTCCTTCAACAAGGTTATAGGTGCATTAGAACCTCGATTAAACCTACCTACCTAGCCTAAACGATGACTTAGTTTATCCAATCGTTGACGTTGAATAACATTGCAGCTTTGCGAAAACCGTGGGCATGCGACTTATGCCATTTTATGCCATTCTTATTAATTTATGCCATTCTTACTTTCAAGCGAAAAAGTAATATTTTTACAATGGGAACTAATTGGATGGAAATCCAAGTTACATAAGAGCGAAACTAACGCTTCTTTATGGTGTCAGTGTCTATGAACTCATCCCAAAAAACTTATCCGAAGTAGACTCGGTCCCAATTCGTTCGGATAATCGAGGTTCTGTTGTACTTGCCAAACGTAGTAGGATACTTCATAAGCATAGGCGAAATTACTAGGAAACATTATAATTAATATGGAAATCAATAAAAAACATTGAGCACATCAAAGATATCGTTTATTAGGCGTCCATTACAAAGACCGATGCGAACCCACAACAGGGGTTTCATACAAAAATAAACACCGCCCGCTACACTTATAAGTACTTGGTTTAGAGTGGCAAAACAACTAGCCGCGGAAACAGACTAATGTACAATAACAACAAAAATCTAAAATAATATTAGAATATTTCAAAAATTAGCTTCAACGGCTGAGAATTCTGAAGTGACTAGAGAGCTGGGTGCATAAATAAGGTCATTTTGTATAAGCTATATCAAAAAAGGTATATTGAATGTTTCTAGTGCACATATTTTGATCTCTTCACAATTGCTAACACAAAATGACTTTGTCCAAGCCCCTGATTTGAATATTTATTATTTATCTAGGCTAATATATTTGTCGACTAGTATTGCTAAGAGCCTCATTAAAATTTTACTTATTTAACATTTTCAATATCCCAGGTAAAATTAGATTACCCATATTCATAAGAACTAGTTCTCTATTATAATTTCACTTACATAAAAATATTTTGCAAGGAATCTCCTTTACAAATATACATATAATTGTTTATTAATATTCATTACTAAAAAAGTTATAGGTAATAATTATTTAAAACAATAATATAAATAACAACACTCCATCTACCCTGGTAGAATTTAACATGGAAGTGTTTATACATCAAAACAATTTTATGATTCATAAAATGGTCTGTATGTATATAATATGTACTAATTACTGATATAAAACAAAAGCGACATAAATACTCAAAAATATAATATATATATATATATTTTGTGCTTAGCAAAATAAACAATTGGAGAAATTGAAAATCTTACAAAAGCATTATTAAATAAAAATATGCATTGAAGTTACTTGCTCTGTAAGCTTGATAATAAAGAAAAACTTTCTGTATAAAATTCCAGTCTTGAAAATGCTTCTCTTGAGATATGCTCCACAAGTGGAGATTTTTCATCATATATTCAGCATATTTATAATAACAATATCACAAACTATTTACCATATCATTATATAGCAAGTAAAAAATTCGCTAAACATTAAACGAAATAAGTACATTTAAACATATTGAATATCAATTAATAAGAAGTATATTCCACTCTACTGACAAAAGTTCCCCAATCACTTATGGAGTGTGCTACTCTATACAATGGACGACATTCTATCTATACACAAATATCTAATTATTACAAAGTTATCATTCAGAACACCATATATTACAACTACCATGGTTACATAATATATATATATAGCCTTGTAAGGTGTTGTTCTTTTTAACACATTTTCTAAAATCTTATATTTTCATCTTAGAGAAGAAGCAAGTTAATTTATCAGATTGTTTTTAGTAACTTATGAATGCACTTTTTATCATATATACGGTATCACTAGCAAAATGTAGGCCTTGTTCATTGATTGGTCCTTTAGAATGTAGAAAATAAGTACAATTACAATTTTCCCATTCACACCCCATTCCTTCCATTTATTATTTTTACTAAATATCATTTTATCTTATTCTGTGATTTTGTTTCTATTTTGAGGAAACAAAAGGCCTTTTTGGTCCATATAGGTCTATTTGCAATTTAATGGATAGATTTGAAAAATATTATAAAAACCAAAATAGTCTTAAAAGCCTGATGTTAACATTTAAGGAATCATATCATGTAAGCCATTGCCCCAAAAAGCTTTAATGCACAATTCAAAAGAGAAAAAGTTAAAAACATATGTACATTACTTTTGTTTTATTAGAATGGCAGCTAAATTTTTCACTTAAATATTTGGTATTAGTTTCTCCGTTGTTATAACTTTTCCTTGGTAAGATTATCATAAATGCATATTACATATACTACAACTTATATATCTATTACAGTCACCTCAATATCTACTCACTACTATGAAATTTTCAATGCTAAGGTCAGGGACGACATACAAAACTCCATTACTAACATCATTAAACATTGAACACCAAGTCTTAATTCTTATTACAATAAAAATTAGCTGATTGCATGATCAAGAATGTATATTTCTTCACTTGACCATTTTTCATAAATATCAAGCAATACAATATAACATTGATGTTTTAATTATCTCATTAAACGAAATACACCGAAATACTTATTGGTATGTGGTTATTCAAAGAAAATATGCTAACGAATAATGCTTTCTTAATATACAGAACAAAATGTTAAATTTTTGGCAGATAATATTTGGTCTTAAACAAATAGGCATTTTCTATCTTAATTTATTTAATGTAATGCCTGAAGAAAGAGTTCAGGTTTTGTTATTGACATATTCTTTCTGATCTCTCCATGAAAGTTAAAGTGGAAAAGGTCAATTTACGGTAAGTATGGATCTGCTTAAATATTTACTTAATACATATAAAGTATAACAAATTAGCATTATTGTAATACAAAATGTGTTTGTACTTTTTCGATGTAACATACAATTTATTCTTATATCTTACTGACATTGGATGTACTATTTGCTTTGTGGTAAAAGTATTACAGTAAAATATTTAACGTATTTAACGTTGCCTATTAAAAAAAAAAAATTCGACACAAGTGAGGATGATAAGATTGAGAATTATGAAGAACAAAGGTATGCTCAGTGGTTCATGGAATAACTGCATTCAAAACCGACAAATCTCCATACTCAATGATGTTAGGTTATATTAGATTACTAGTGTAACCAAACTGCATTGTTTGCACATATAACTATTTGGAGGCAGAGAATTGTACTAAAATTAGTGTAGTTCCTGCCGTGTTTTATTATAAAAATCATTTATAAAGCTAAACACATGTTGACATGCTTGAGTTAGTAAAAGACTAGACAAACGCTATGAGTTTCTTACAAAGGTGGCTTTAAAAAACAATGTAGTGTAGGCATGAATAGCTAGTCTTGTCTAGTAGTATAGCTTGCTATACAAGACAGTACAATATCAGCTGGCCTGTTAATCTAGATTATAACTTGCTTACAAAGCACAGAATTCGAATTAAGCCTTTATCAACCCTAGCCACGGGATGTATGATTTAGCCACCAGTCTTCCCAACTGCTATACGAAATAAGTCAACTGAAGGAATACTTACAATAGCCATACTAACTATACTACGAACACGTAAAGAACCGTCTATAAGTCGATCGGATGCTTTCCGAATGACAACACCCCACGTTCGGTAAAAAGTCAAATTCAGTGAGCTGTCTGAGCTGTGCGATAAGCTCAGCGGGGTGACCGAGCTAGATGATATACTCGGCGGGCTAGATGATGAACTCGTCGGGCTAGCTGATCGCACTGTAAGCCGGTGGGGGGGCTGCGGCGCGCCCCGGTAGGAGTACAGCGATGTGGTACGGTGGGGGTGCCTCAGTGGAGCCCCTCTCATTCCCTCGCTCAGGCGCCCTATCCGGCACTCGTTGTACACTTCTTTCCACCAGCCTCTCCGCTCTCCGTTCAGAGCGATCGGACGCAGGTAGAAGTGCTGGCAGTTCCTCGGATATCTCGGCAATCTGGAGAATTAAATGGATTAATCCAAGTCGGCCCACTTGTAGTATGCATGTGTGTAACCACCAAAATGGTACTTTACCTATCTCGTACTTCATATTGATATTCTTATTTATAAAAATTAAACTCATTTTTCTCAGAAAACTAGGTGATGAGCACTTAAGGTGCCTGATGACAATTGACATGTTTGCGCATTACTCATACTCATATTATTATGAATATGAGTATGAGCTTAAAGCTGCTTGGCCATGCATTGTGGCTGTCATCAACCTGATCTGTGAAATGGCCTAGTTTGTCAGTCACTATATACTGCGTTTGCCCATCAACCCGGAATGAAGTTATTCTTGCACATTTGCAGCAGAATAATTGGCTATGTTGTGGTACTTCTTCAGGTGAATTCAGCGAGTACTGTGAGTGAGACTTGATTGTTGGACCTGGGCGTGGCGCTGCGCTGTGGAGGAGACGCGGTCGGGTGGAGCCGGGGGGGTGCGCGGGGCGCGGCTGCGGCACAGGGAGAGCGCGCACCCCAGCCCACAGACACACGCCACCGCCGCGCACACCACCCCAGCCTCGCTTGGCATGCCAGCGCGCACCACCTATATAACACCGACAACAAAATTTAACACTTAGATCTAACTATAATATATACATACACATTAAGATAAAATACCAACATATATTTAATAACTGTTCTATAAAATAAATATACACCCTTCTCTCCTAATTGCAGTGGGGGCCCAACTGGATTTGTTGTGATAAATGTACAATCTGTACTAATAACATCTTATGTAAACTACAGAATGCAAAAAAGACATTGAGTATTAAGTAAAACTTACTGACAAACACCCGGTATATACTAGAAATACGCTATATATTTTTGCTGTAGCATAGATATGATAACAACATAGATATCTTCTCCAAAAGGAGAAAAAAAAACTTTTATTTCAACAGTGAAGTCCAAATATAGCAAAAGTTAGACTATTTATTTTAAAATTCGTAAGTGACAGTCTTTCTCACAGACAAACTTTTCATGACCTAAGTGATATATAACTTGGTTCTAGAAAAGAAACATGGGGATAATGGGAAAAAGAGTAAAAAAACCAACATGCATTAAAATAACTCAAACATAACCTTCAATCATACTATGATAGACTGAATAGGTGAGTATATGAAGTGGTAAAATATAAAATCAAATGGGCAATCAAACAAGAGATTTTTTTCTAGTAGGATGTACTACACTGTTGCTCACTTATGGTATTGAAACCTGTGTTTTCACCATGTATGGATCTGAGTGTTGGGCAACCAAAGAGTCGGATGAAAGAAGACTACACGTGGCAGAGATGCGAATG
>DWHO01005483.1:0-10287 GCA_018247575.1 Eurytides lysithous rurik | reverse complement strand
GGGGGGGGGGGGGGGGGGGTTGGAGGGCCCACTCTCTCCTACATGTATATTACTAGCTTCTGTCTATTGCTTTCATTTCGTTTAGATTTTCAATACAAGAAACGATTTACATGCAATTACAAAGGCAATCTACAACAAAAGCCACACTGATGATGATACACAACAAATTTTCGCAACAAAATATTGATTGCGGTTGTAAATGCTGTCAATTAAAAATGATGAATGTTAGGTCGCATTAAATATGACACTATAATATCGTTGCCGGACCAATACCGCGTCACTGTTCCACCGCACACGCCCGTTGAGTCATCCACCGGCACCCGGGAGCGTAACAGTTTTAGTACAATGACTCCTGACCCCACAGTCTGCGCTATAATTGTAGTGCCACTCATTTCAATCACAACGAAGTTAAGCCGTAACAGATTTTCGTGCAGGTTATCGCCATCAGAGTTTCAATGTTTAAGTAAATTTCTCGACTGCTGAATATACTCTAATATTTCATTTGTCGAAAACCTAATGAGATGTTTATGTCATCGTCACCAAATATTCCTTTCATCGAATGTTATTCACGTAACAAAGCTTCGGGCTATGCAAGGTTTTGTGATATCTTCTTTTTGAATTGCTATGCTTTTGTACGCTCATATCTCTTGACGAAACTATGTTAATCGTTTTAAAAATGTCTACAACATCTTCAGATCTTATCGCTTCATAGTATGTAGTTTCACCGGGCTTCCGCCTTATTTTGGGCCAATTATTTTTATTTTTCTTAATACCTACGATTTATTATATACAAAACCTTTTAAATATTAGTACATCATTAAGTTATAAGAGTTTACAATCAAAATATTGATTTTAAACTTCCGGAATATTAATCCATTCATATTCCAGCTTTAAACTATTTTGTTGTAAATATTTTACCTATCCGGCGGTTCTAAATTTGACCATAATCGAAGATGTGACGAGTCTCTTACGTCGATAAAATAATAGCGTGGTCCAATCTACCTGTATTCGAAATGCAATTCCCGAACTGACAATCAACACTAAACGACCGGTCTTCCACATTTTTTCTTTATTTTGTCCATCTTGTTTAAACCATATTAAAAGCTTTTAGCTAAAGCCCAACAACCTTATATATCGAAGGTCCCAACGTACATAAAGACATGTCAAATATCGAGGTTTAACGGAGAGCGTAATTTGTGTTCAAATCGCTCTATAAATAATTCTATGGACAATTATGAATACTTTTTTTATAAATATTTTATTAGCTATAGGAACTTTATGTACATACAGAAAATCTAAAGCCTATAATGTAATAAAAAAATGCCATTTTTGACAAGTCTTTATGTACGTAGGGACCGTCGATATAATATATATAGATGTAAGTCAGATTATAAACGACTAATCAAAGTCAAAGTCAAAAATTCTTTATTCAATATGGGATTGGTTTACAATCACTTTTTGAAGTCTAATGATTCTACTACCTGTTCGGAAAGAATGCCTCAGTCCTGAAAAGAACAGGCGAAAGAAAATCAGCGGGACTTTGACTCTTTTAGAAATTACTTTCACGTTAGACTAATGTAAACACTGCAATTAGAAATCTCGTCTCAAGAACAATTAGAGATATTTCTAGTTTTTCCATGAGAACTGCTTTTTATGACTAATTATAGCAGCATAAAAATACTAATTGACTCGTCTATAAAGACGATTCAGTTAGTATTATTACGTCGTTGGTTTTTACTAATTACTTGGTAAAAACCAACGACGTTCGAACGACTTATGCTTTTGAGTTAAAAATAAAGCAGAGAATTGTTGGAAAGGATCGTTTCTTGAAACCCAACTAACTAAATGGTTATAAATAACAATGTTTTATCGATTTTATCGTGGTTAATCTTTAAAATTTCCCTATTTCGGAACTCTACCGCGTTCATTATTACAGATGCGGATAGTAGCACGCGTCGAAATCCTTGAAAATGTTTTATGAGCAATATGTAGCATTCTTAATTATATTAAAACAAGATGTTATATCGTGTGTTTTTGGTGTTTGTTCACAATTTTTCCTTTCACGCGCCGATTTTACCGATCTTAATCTGTGTTCTTAGATGCTTTGACTTTCACCAAGCCTAGATTCAGGTAAAACATACCACTGAATAGGAATTAGTTTCAGCGAGATCTCGCATTGTATGGAATCATCGAACCAACCCAAGTTGCTTCCTCACTCTACATTCACTTCAAAATTCAGGTTAATCTTTAGATCGAGAACACGTAGATGTTTAACGTATTTTTTTCTCTTTTAAATAATTCGTTTGGGAATGTCATAAAAAATGATTTGGACATTTTAATTAGTTGTATTATTTACTTGCCCGCTAATAATATCTAATTAAAAGTAAAGAATTTTCCTCATCAACTTTACAAAATATAACTTATGTGTTAACTGTTATAAACATTGAGCGTATAATATTCCTTTTGCTACTTCCAATACTTTTTCGAATGTCCGATGCTCCGGAAGGTGCTTTTTGCTCTTTTAAATGAGGAAATAAGCAAGGTGGCAAAAAATAGCAACTGTTCGCGATTGCAAGTTAACCATCACTAAAATTGCCAAGTAATGGAATCGTTGATTTCCTGGTATAGCAGGTAAATCGGGTCCTTTACGGAACGAATCGCCTCCAAGGAACAGGTTGTGAACGTGTGTCAGTGAACTGATAACGTGTGTTAATGCTAACAAACTATTTTTTGGACATGTTGAATATTTATAATTAACTGTATCTATCACTCACTAAGACTTGAAGGCGTGGCTTCCGTTTGTATGTTATAAAAGCTATAAAATGGTTTATCCATTGTTCATTTGGAAAAATCAAAGAATTGAGATGCAAGTTACGTTTATCGCGATAAAAAGATTGCTGACGATTTTTTTATTGCAGAAAAACAATAGCGACTTCGCCATTTTTTTTTGCCGATAACGGTATGATCGTGGCTTTAAGAAATTTAGTCACTGTTAGAAAGTCTTGTAGAGCAATTTTTAGGAAACATCACCGTAGATTATTATTGTCACAAGATGGGGTCACTTTTTTAGGAGATAAAGCGACGGCAGAAAGCCGTGCCGCCATCCAAAGACTTTATATTTCTGTGCCCAGTAATTACGCTGGCTACATTGTCCTTCACACCGGAACGGGGGAAGGAGGGGAGTAGGTCATCTGCCACCTCACTCACCGGACGAAACGCACACGCCGATTTTCGAGTCGGCCCATGCAGCGGAAACTACTCCTTGGCTCTATCAGCGCAGTTTTAAAGACATCTGTACATATCCAACAGTATAAACATGATCCTTTGCGATCCGATGAAGCTGCGATCCAATGAAGCCGCGATCCGATGAAGCTTTATGAAGCCGCATAGGCTAAAAGCATCAACGTCAGTCCAGATAAGATGATCCTGTATTTCCAGGATAGACTAAGAAGTATGGCGTGCTTAATTAACCCATGCTACTATCAGCTTTTCTTTTATGTTTTGTCGTAAAATCAACCCAGAAGAATAGAAGAGTTTTTTATGTAATGATAATGATTATTTCGTTTTTTCTTTAACCTTTTAACCCCCTATCTTACTAAAAGCGTATTCACTTACCTACTCCTTGAACATCACAAATCGCATTTAGACGGGAGAAAAACGTTGAATTTTTTTTAGGTAAGTTTTTCAAACGAGATAAAAGACTTGATCTTGTTATAAAGTATTATATACGTGATCAAATAAAAAGGATTTAAGGTATTTTTTTAATAGTTAATTTTTAAAATCGTTAAATTCAAATTACTTTTTATTTAATACTGACTGCATATCGGCAAGAGTAACGCAAATAGTTTCAATGAAATTAATGAGCATCAATTAACATTACTTAATAGTTATCGTCTATTTTTTCCTGTTTTACGCATAATATACAATTTATTGATATACATTTTTAATATTATATTATTTTTCACGATTCTAGAATTATTCTTCTTTTATATATGTACGTATGTACATCGGTACAGAGAAGAAAGGTTAAACCATTAAGTCTTATGTTATTAAAATAAACATTTACACTATCGCCTCTGTATAAATGACTGATTGCTAATAAGTAGTACCAATAATAAATTACACGATATCAACGTTCACGAGTCGGGCACGCGTCGTATATTTGACCTTAATACTTGCTGACGAATATTAACAATTCATTAATCATTAATTTGAATAAAAATATTTGTTATTTTAACAGATCGCTCTGTTAACTCCTTAATGCACATTTTTTTTTAATCAATTTAGGTACAAAAAAGGTGTACAAAAACATAAGCAAACGCAAATTCCGAGAATGACAATAATCTACTATCCAACGTGACAGGACTACGGACCTAAAATATTTGGAAAATTATATATCTATATTAACCGTGACCCATACGGAGCTGTAATATTTTGCGACTTATAAAATTACAGTGACCGTGACGTTCACGAAGCTGCACAATTCTGCCGGTAAACGTTGCCCGTATATGTCACGGAGGTGTGCATTAAGCGGTTAATCATTGACATATATAATTATAGTCTGCAATTCCACGTCAATGTTTCGTTCCAGATCCATCCAAGTCACGGCAACTGTTACTATCCTTTCGACGGTGAAGAGAGGAGCAGCCCGGAGTACGAATGCCTCGTCCTGATGTAACTTCACACACAATTTCATGACCGTTTGGCGCAGTCGTGGGTTCGATTCCCACCCGGGGCAAATATTTGTACGGACTAAAAATATTTGTTTCGAAACTAAGCGTTTGTCTGCGTGAAATTTGCGTATGTAAAAAGAACTTATAACACAGGATAATTCTATCTTAAAATAGGGTCAGCGTATTTTTTTAAAGAAAAAAATATAATTTACCACTCACCTCATTTAGAAATTGATAACAAAGTCCCGAGTTCAATTCAGACTCGGTACTGTTATATGTAACGTAGTCAATTCTCCTTGCTGCAGTCATACAGTATTTCTTATTAGCCAGGTATATAGTTTTCTATAAACGATCTATATTCTATAGTCAACGCACAGAATATTATTATACGAATTACTAAGTAATATCTTTAACTACTTTAGAGAAATGTATTTATAAATAAAGCGTTTTTTTTATTATAATTACGAATTTTATTTTATGAAACCATTATAACAATCTATTACGTTACTTAACACACAAAATTAGCCTTTACGTGTATTTCAATTGTTTGATAAAATAAAATAATAACAAAAGGATAGGTTCAGTTTTCTATGACATTTGCATATAGGAAATGTCATAGAAAAACGAAAACAATCTATGAAAAACCATGTTAAAGGGGCATACTCAAGACTATCTCGAGTATACGCATCGCTACTATTCAATAGAATAAACTATGTTCACAAAAGAATTGAAATAAAACATAAATTGATAGCTGGAAAAACTAAGTCATATTTCACTTATATGCCGGATATAATGCTAGAAAACCCGAAGGGTAAATCTAATATTACAATCATGCTATACTAAAAGGTAAAATATAATTCTTTTTAGTAAACCTCAGTTAACTTTTATAGACTAATAACTAAAATAGCATAATTGAATGTTGGTTACATTATTGATATGCGATATATTACCTGCAATAGTCATTAAATAGTGAGAGATTAAGTTGATAATAATGCTTCCCCTGATGAACTCTCCAGAGTTTTGATAGAGAAAAGAAGCTAAATAGGAAAAAAGGAGAACATGCAAACAATTCAAGCTAGTCCAAGCGTAAAGGTAATACATACGTCATAATATGCTACCGTTGCAATAATATTGATTTTGCGGTTTGTTTATAAACCGCCGATGCGTGAGTTGGCGTCAATGTTGACACATCGCCCGCTGGTCATTCCCACTCGAGCCTCCGATCGGACTGCACGTCCCTTGCATCACTCGCGTAAATAAAAACAAAAGACATTGGACAGTGTTGAAGCGGACCGGCCGTCGACTTTTTACCCAATCATCCCAACCATGAAGGCGTCCGCAGTCTTCTTTTTGTTCCGTAAGTGTTTTTCTTCGAATCAATCATTGTTATTGACATTGACACAGTTTCTAATATCATACGCTTATTGATAAGATAGCCGTTGTCACTCGTTCACTTTCTAATGTCATAGTTGCGTATAGTGTGATACAAATGTATGATTGTTGATGTTTACGTTAAATACATACATTCTACTCATGCACACTGCCAATAGGAATGGATATGCCATGTTAGACTTGTTTCGTTAGTCAGTTTATGTTTTTCTAAATGAATAAAAAATATGCTGTGATATTGTTTTATTAAAAACTTTTCTTTATTAATTTTACACAGGTCCCTAAGCCACTGTTATATTCTATTAATGAATATATAAGTTTTAATAGATCTAGATTCCTATATCAAGTTTTTCACAAACATAAAATCATAGACATAGCACATATCCAGAGTCATATATGTCTGGATAATGTAAATTTTGTTCTGACCGCAAATCACTATGCCATCCGAACAATCAATGTTTAGTACTTGCATAAATTTATAGAATTATTCTAGAACTTTTGTATAACTTATATAACTAACGAATAATTAACCTATTTATGTTTTTTCGTTTCAATTACCCATTTGGAGCAGTTGCTGCAGTTATCGTGGGTTCGATTCCCACCCGATGAAATATTTGTATGAACTACACATAATTGTTCAAATCTAGGAATTTATTATGTATGACAAAAGATATTTCTATCCTACAACAGGGGCGTTTTAATAAAAGATATGACTAGCTTCATTTTATATCAGTTAAAGCGACGGGACAAGGGATATAATACGTTGTATTTCAATGAGCCAGGAGTTACGCTGAAAATATTATCCTCTATATAGGAACACACTGATGTTTTTTCATCACTGCTTACTGGTAGCAAGTGACAACAGTCTGGTCTTTCTCCATCTTTGTCCAGCTTTCATTGTCATGAAAAATAGTTTTCTTACTAAAACTCTTTTGCTACATGAAGGAATAAAACTGCGAAAGTACACTTAATAATGGAGCCGCATTTGATATTATTACAAGTTTGTTAGAACTGATACTTTGATGAAGGCGTAAAACAGAAGAAATCTGAACTAGGAACTCACTCAGATCAAATTTTAAAAACCGATTGAGTTAAGCGATTTTGTAAATTAAAAAAATCGTCATCTCAACTAGTGTATTAATTTTGTTTACACAATAAGTCATAATAGATTGGACCATTTTTTCAACATCAAATAACCCTAATAACTTATGATTTTGCATCTATACTGAATATTACCGGTAGTCCAATTAATGTTAGATGTGTTGATCTTTGTATGTCATGCGATGTAAACTTTAATAGGTTCAACATCTGCACCGCTTGCGACCTGTTTACTTACGCTTCCCAGACATTCTAGACATATGTTGGACAGCCTGTAATAAGACGGAACAATCAGGCCATTGCAACATATGGTTTAGCTCAAGTGATTACTAAAGTTGCAGTGAATAACATTCGATTCGAACTAAATAGCGAGAGTCCAGGATCACTAGACGTTGTATTTTCTCCAAGTAGCGAAATGTATGGCATAAAGTAGTACAATATTACTCTATCCTTAGCACCGGGCTGTAAATGGTTTAAAGGTGCACTTTAGAACGCATTTACAGCCAAGTGCTAGGGGTACATAAAACATTACACATTTCTCTTAAAGTCGCATTGTTAAATTCTAGGTTTACTGTATGAAGTATTTTAATAAATTATTGACCAAATTAAATAAGCCGTCAACAAGACTTCAGCAGTTCCCTCTAGACGTTTAATAGTTAGGAAAACGTTACGGTAACTTGCTCCCAGTGTGAAATTTTATTTTTATATACGAATACTCCGTAAACTATTTCAATACAATACGTAGCAAGACCCTCACAACGCGCACAACAGCAATTTATTTGTGTCTATAGCACAGGTTTCCAACAGGGTCGTACTGTTCCTAGTGAGCGCTAGAGAGAGGATTAATTTTTAATTTGTGATTATTAATAGATAATAGACAGACTTGGACAGAATGGCATTGGAATTTTGTTTTTGTAAAGGGAGCAACAGTTGACAAAAGGTTGGAAACCTGTAGTCTAGAAGATGTTCCAGCAAGGATGGATGCGTGAGAGAATGGATACGGATTACCAATTATTCTAAATACCAACCAAGAAAACTAAGATTTTAAAAAAAAAACTCAAATTTGGAGGAAGTTTCCAATTCGTCTGAATTTTATTTTGTATGTTACGCGGTTATCCCACCTCCTGTTTACCGATTTTCTTGATTATTATTTGTTGTAGTTTACAACAACGCTTTTTTCTGGTAAATAGTTTAGAGTCACGATGGTCCTAAAGAAATTTCAATGTTATTCAACCTCCAACTCCTCCTTCTCACTCAACCTCGAAAATACATCAGAGAACTCCTTATAATTAAAACGTTTTCAAAAATACTTTGTTTCTTTTTTTACTATATATTAATGTAATTGAATATAGAGTTAGTTAAGTCTTTAAATAATGCTCTTTTAATACAATTTATATAGACGTATCTGTCCAATTTTTTTTTTTTCGGAAAAGATTAATAATGTTATACAAACATATTTATTATGGGACTTCGGAAATACATCAGGAAATTTGTCATAATAAATGTGTTTTTTAAATTTCATTGAATGTTTTATTACTCTAATAAGACCTAATTTATCTTTAAATCTCTTATAATACGATTTGTATTGACGTTTCCATCATCATTTTTTCCGTAAAAGTGACAGTAGTGTACAACCCTACACAAGATAATTTGTAAACGGTGAGTTGAGGAAAATCCTGTTTGTCTTAAACGTTAAACAGTGTAGTTGAATTACAAACCACGGTGCTTCGTTACCTGACTACTGGTAAACGATGATCCGTATCTGCATATCCTTGAAGGTCGAGTTGTATTCCGGAAAACTGGTTTTGTAAAAAATAAGAAAAATTAAATGTGGTTTTTGTAAAAAAACAGCGCAGCTCCTATGGGGAGGTAGTCTAGAGAATCTCGTGAAATAAGGGCGTTTAACGTAGATGAATTTTACACGGACAAACGCCCAGATCCGGAACAAATATCTATAAATTAAATTCTGAAAAAATTTATAATAATTATATCACTTGTGTTACAATTTATATTCTATACATCGAAATCGTATCTGTAGGGAGGTAAACAATAAAGATATATACTTATCTAATTTAATATTCATGACCTATAAACACCTTTTAAAAACATTAATTAAATAAAAATAAATTAATAATATTTATTCAAAATTGGATTGGTTTACAATCACTTTTTGACGTCTAACGATTCTACTACCTGTTAGGAAAAAAATGCCACAGTCCTGAGAAGAACAGGCGAAAGAAACTCAGCGGGCTCTGACAAACTAATGACTTTGACAGATTGACAGATTTTATCTTCTCCCATGACTGCAATAGAAAACCTATTGCGTTCATAGAGGAGGATAAAAGATAAGGAGTAAGGAGTACAAAGTTTTCTCCTCACGTAGTACAATAACAAATTAATACTTTAATTTAACTAATACTTTACATTTTGTGCAGTGTTTGGTGTTGCGCTAACTGATATAGCCAGCGAGTGCAACTTGGTCGGGTTCTACCAGGAACTGGGCTGCACCCCAATCCCCAGTGCAGACAACAGCACGAAGTGTCCAGATGCTTTCACCTGTCCCGACCTTCATCCAGACTCTAGCATGTGCTTTTACAGGTGGGCTACATCGTAGTTATAAAATAATCTAGTAACCTAGCTCTAACTAAATTCTACCGGTGGTAACTAGATTATGACGATTATAACCAGATCTTTCCTGTTTCCGACCGAATGATTGGAAAAAACTAAACGATGCTTTCTATAATAAGTTTGAAGAAAAATGTTTATGAGGCAAAAAAAAATAATTAAAATAAGTTTAATACGACGATTTGGCATAATTGGCCCTTTATTCATTTTAAGTATTAATGGATATTTCTCGACATCATTTTTCACCAATAATTCAAAAGTTATATTATTTAGGGAATAATCGCTAAAATTTTAACATCTATAGGAACAAGCTATTTGGCTTGTTTTTATGCACGAATGCTGCCTTTGGCAGACAAGGGGATTGATGTCCTCCCGACCGAATCCGGCCACGGCGGCCGATCTACAAGAGATCAGCCAAGTGCGCAAGGATATATTATAGTGCACAAGCGTTTGCGCAGACACAGGTGCACTCACTCTTCCTTTTACTCTCATAGCCCGATGG
>DWHO01005482.1:0-10288 GCA_018247575.1 Eurytides lysithous rurik | reverse complement strand
CGAGATTCTGTCCGAGAATGGGGACATCCCCGAACCTCGAAACAGCCGCCGGAGGTCGGCTGTCATCAATCACACACGGTTGTCCGGCAATTATGTAGTTCTCAATCGTGCGTTTTAAATAATGCTGCGGCGGTAGTAACGATTAAGCCGGCATTGTTACTGAAAGATTTTATTAGACAGCTGTCAATTCTCCCATCGATGATATTGAAGGTGACGTTTATGGACTGAACACACTTACGGGCAATAAGTTAGCTATTATTTTACATACAATTGAAATCGTACGACTATTGATTTAAAATATATTCTGTAAATATATATAAAGTGTACATAATAATGCAATTCTACAATAATCTATGACAAAGAATGTCTGTCTCCTTGTTTTGTGTTTGCACGTGGCTGTTTTAGTTACTTAAATATCATATCTAACAAAAATGTCCCTATTGGTTGCAAAAATTCATATAAGCAAAAACCTACATTATATAAAATAATTACATTGTAATTTTTCTAACAACATTACTTTATTGTTGTTATTTCTCAAATTGGAACGTAAGTGCATTTACTAATAAAATTGTAAAATTTACATAAAAAATTAAGTGTACGTGGCAAGAAAATCCAATGCAAGCTCTATTTTTAAATGGACAAAATGACCGTATAACGAAATTAGAGTTATTAATCCCAACAAGCGCTTGGATATTTGCGGCACATAATGTATGTTACGTAATCTGTGTCTCGAATTTGGAATGCGTTTATAATCTGTGCGTGTGGTCTATTCATAAAATTAGCGCGCGGGAATTTAGTAGAACCACAATAACAGAGTTGCAGGGCGCTTAACATTTTTTTCCATTTGGAAAGTGTGAACTGCATTATTATAAATTTTATAACAAAATAAGAATAATAATTTTTCAAATGGTACGTGTTAAGAGTTTTTTTTTACTAATATCGCTGTATAAGTAAATAAACTTATAAGAAACTGAAGTTAAATATTAGGTATATTTAACGCTAGATTGGAAGGGGACTCAGCCTTATATTAATTGTAAATTTTCTGTGACAGTTAGGTACGTCATATTTAGCTTCAATTGTTTAAATTTATATCAAGTACTTACATTCGATTCTAATTTTATATGAAATACAATGTATAACACGAATTTATGCGTTCCATTTTGGTAAACATAAATAAGAAATAAATATATTATCGAAGGTCACGTAAGAAATAATTGGCATTTATTAGAATGTGCTTTAGTAAAGTAAAATTTACATCGATCAAATAATTTTATAAAATCCTACACAGTCATCAAAGTCATCAACATGATACTGTCTTTCCTGATCGAGTGTGAATTGAGCTTCGCTTGCTTTGTGGGTGCATATGCACGTGCATTGGCCTTCAAGAGTGATGTTTTCCTTTCCTCCCGGTGTCCAGAATTACTGGTATATGGTATCTGGTATCAGGTATACTGTTTTTTATCTGTACGTGGCATACATTTAATATCTGCAAACGACATCTAATAAAAGCTAAATAATTTAGAAGTGTGCGAAAAATTTGTCTACAAATAATCACAACCTATGAATATGGCCGCCGACATTTGGCCATTTTGTTTTTTTTTCACTCTGTGTAGCCGGTGACAAAATATAGTGACACGAACAATTTAAAAATATAGGGTAATAATATTTCACAGTTTCGTAATATATTTAGTCAGTGTAGGTAAAAATAGATCTGTATACGCACACGAGTATTTAAAACTTAATCTAAAAACTTAAAATACAATAAAAGCGAACCAACAATCGATCGTAGCGACAAAGAATCGAAACACCATTAACATAATCGAAGCCCTCCGATTGCTGGATGAATACCTTTTAAGAACAGTTAATGCTCGTATGAAATCACGATTTCGAAAGCGCCTCGCTTCACGGTGGTCGTGGTCCCACGTGCATTTGCCTAACACGTAGCACGACTGTAAGGGTCGGGGTTCGCATCGGCGGCATAACAGAGCCGCAGATTCATGCGTCATATAACGACACAGTTTACCTACGCGATCAGAAACAAGGTAATGAACATAATAAAGGCTCTCGTCAAATTATCCTATAAAGATATATTTATATTTACATATGTAAAAGATATAGAAGTGAGCTGCTGGTACGCTTGCCTCCTCCTCCATAAAAAAGATATATAACGATTTCTTACTGATTTTTATGCGAATACTATATTGTTAAAATGACGGGACAGACTGTCCCGTCACTAGAGACTCTGTTATGTATCGTTAACGTCGGTCAAAACGTATCGTAATTAAAAATGAAATCAAATAAAACGCATTGAAATCTGCAAATTAGCTACATGCTAACACCTTTATATAGATGTATAAAATCGATAAACAGAGACCAAACAATTAAAATTGGGATTTGTAGAAAATATTCAACTTTCACCAAAGGTTCAGTACATAAGTTTAAGGTCAGAACTTACCAAAACGCTTGCATAATCGTCCGAGTATTAAATTCCGATAACATAGTCATTATCAAAAATGGACACAAACCAAACTCTTAACCTAGAACGATTTTCTCAAAAACAGCTTCAAATATGAGATATAATGTTAATACATGTATTTTTTAATGTGAACGAATGGAAATTATAATAATAATTAAATATGTCCTTCCCACCGGGAATCGGATAAGATGGCGGCTGCAGTGGCCGGGATCCGGCCACTGCAGCCGAGTACAAGAGATCATCCAAGTGCACAGGATATATTATAGTGCACAAGCGTTTGCGTTGACACAGGTGCACTCACTGCTCCTTTACTCTCACAGCCCGATGGGACGGATAACCGACAAGACCGGGGAGAGATCCGACGGTGGTAGAGCCATGCAGCTGTTCCCGCTGCTGAATGGGCCGGCTTGAACCGGATAAGTACTACGACCTCACAGAAAATCGGCGTAAAGTGGATGTGCTTTACTTCCGCGTTCGGTGGCCGGTGGCCCATCCCCCTCAATACCCTTTCTACCACCCGCTCCCTCTCCTCTCCTAAAGTCCTCTTCTCTTTCCCCAACCCTACGCATTTACAAGTTCTGTTGTAGATGTCCATGGGCGGCGGTGATTGCTTACCATCAGGTGAGCCGCTTGCTCGTTTATCAGCCTAATCCATAAAAAAAAAACAAAAAAAAAAGACGCAGAGGCGGTGACATTAAACCGACCTCTAAATGAACGATTTCTCTTAAGCTACCGAACTTCGAACCCACGACCTCGAATTTATAAAGCGCGGATTTATAACACGAAGATATACTTTTTCAACAAACGCTGATTAGGACAATTAACGTTATGTGCTTTATGACACAAGTGGGATTCACTAATAGTATAGTATAGAAAGTTGCAAATCTTCTAAAAGCGATTGCTTGAAATGTATGCGTTGTTTACTTCTCATATTATAAAGATGTACATATTCAATTGAGGCTTGAATATGTACGGCTTAGCGCTTAAGCTCCAAAACGCATAAAGTATACTTACATCACCAATAGCGTATTTAGTGTTAATACATACAGTAAACTAGAATATTGATAATGCTTTCGATTTAGAATATTGATAATGGATTCGAATGTTAATTATTTTAAAATGTAGATTCATTTTTTTTTAGGCATTTTATTTGATTTAACTTTTTTTTTGACGCTTTATAGAGTCCATGGTCATGTAAACATTGCACGTTTGGTTTTTGGTGGTCCATACCATCAGTTGCTAATAACACTTCTGCTTTGCGGTCGCCCGTGCGAACTTAGTTCGTTTTCGAACGTTTTCCTAGACTATGGCTGCTACTGCGGTCTATCACGTGAAATTGTTATTAGTCAAATTTAATACCACAAATGATTTATGATTATCATATATGCGAGTCCAGTACAGAGTATTTACAAATACTACTTTTATTTTAAAACTAAATCTTGCCCAGCTCCTCTTGCGTAGATTTGGATTACTTGTCTAAGACACCATACTATGTTAATTTCCTTAAGTCCATAGATCCATTGAATCGGTTTAAAGAGGACAAACAAATATACCAACAAGTACTTATACTGTACGTATTTATAATATTAGAAAGAATTTAGATAGTAGGGATTTCAAGGTGAATAACAAAATAGTATTGGCGCGCACACTTCACAGACCACTGACCCTAATGAGTAGCCGGGTTGAGACAGTTTGACCCGAACCCATTACGCGCCGTGAAATGGCATTAATAAATTCAAAAACGGACTTATGGCTGTAAAATTAGTACAATGCACTAAAAGCCGATGATAAAACCTGGCGTGCTAACAGAAAGGCCATTAAGACTACCTTTCAACCTGCATGGTGAGTAATAAATGAATAAAAACAATTAGGCCACCACAAAGGTTACCGTGCGTGTCATTCGCACCATGCCCCGAAGAACTCTGTCGTAAGTGTATGCAATTATGGCACAAATTTGAATACAATTGGAGCACGAAAATTTTCTAACCCGCATAACGAATGCCGAGAGAGTGCGATTCGAGTGATAAGGGTAAAGCGTTTTTCATTTAAAAATTACATAGTCCCTTGATCTGAAAATGCCTGAGTTTAAAATAGAAATAACGCTCTAAGATAAAATATAAATTAAATATATTTTTCCAGATATTACATAAGTTCTACTTAATATCATCATTGTTTTTTCATCAGTCCATTTGATGTAATGATTTTAAAGACTGATAAATCACAATTGTCCGATAAAGCAAACATTTTAAATATTTTAACGTGTTAAAATCATAAAGTAACTGTAAAAACATCATTTGGCTGTACATTGCACCCATAATCAACAGATATAAGGTGATCTACATATCCAGTACATTGAAAACATTACACTCCAAACCGTTATTCGGTTGTGACACATTTCTTTACAACTTGGCAGTGGAATATACTGGCATAACACTCTTAAACGCGATATTTGCTCCTTCTCTGACTCTTTCCGCTTCTAATAATTATTATTAAAGGAACATTAAAATTGCAGAGGAGGTCTTTGGAAACAATAGAAAGAATAGACGATGAACCACTACAGGTTGGAATATTAGAATGTTTGAACTCATACTCAGAAAAAAATATTAGAGATGTATCTTCTATTATATGCTCTCGTTTTACCCGCTCTCTCTTATCGATGTAACCACAGCCCACGGGCGGTGAGATGAAAGCCGGGCGGTGCGTTTGAGACGCGTATTGCGGCGCAATTAGGGCCCGCAGTAATGAGAGAAGCGACACAGCCACCGCTAATCGCCCCCAGAGGGCGCTAAAATGACAGCCTAAAGGATTCCGTACGTTTAATGTTTTATGAACATATTTTATCTGATTGTCAAACCGATTAATTGTGTAACAAAAAATAACAATTTTTAAAGAACCTGTATGTGAATGTTATAAATCGTGATCTCCGTGATATTCATCGATAATATGTCTAATAAATTGTGATCTCAATTCGATTCGAATTGATTTATAGGTTCAAACAAAGTTAACATTTCTACATAAAGATTTATTATTTAATATTGTTTATAAAAGTTTTCCACAAATTACAAGTTGCTTTTTAACTGCACCCCTCGCCAACTACTATTACGCCGTGTTGTGGTCCTACGACACGAGAAAAAAAATGTGTTATTTATAAGAAGTTGTTCCAAGCCCGGGTTTACTTTTTGTCCGTGATTTTTAAGTTTGTACACCACAGGGACAATGCGACATAGGGATATTGATAACCAATGTCGGAGGTTTTTTAAAACAAAAAAATGTGTATTTGTCAAATGTCGCGTCTAAGCTATGAAATCATCGAAATGTTAAGATACAAGTGCAATTTAAAAGTCAAAGTCAAATATGAAGTCAGAGATTTGAGGAAATCCGATGACTTTTTGATTATCTGTGGCGACATTTTAGCGGTGGTTACAGCTCGGCGTTTAACCCTGAAATGTCTCGGGCGTTAGTGACGGTACTCACAAACGGAAGGTACTTAAAGGGAAATATTTTTCGTACCGTAATGGCGAACAGGTGAAAATGCTAAATTTCCACTAGACAATTTAATAAATGTACAGGTTGAAGGGTTAACATGGTTAAATTATTTAGTGACTTGATATTTTAGAAGACAAAGTGGCGAAGAGAGAAAGACGTGCGTCTGATGCACCTTTTTATGGACTGTGCTGACAAACGAACAAGCGGCTCACCTGATGGTAAGCGATCACCGCCCATAGACATTTGCAACAGAACCTGCAAATGCGTTGTCAACCTTTAAGTGGGGGAATTTTTAGAAGAGGGGAAGTGAGAGGTTGGGATGATGGTAAAGATGGAGGGAAAAGAGGGTATGGTGGGAGGGAAAAGAGGTGGGAGGAAGGGAGGAGATGGAGGATTATGGGCCACCGGCCACGCCACTCATCGGACGAAATGCCGAAGCAAAAACACTTCTACTTTACGCCGATTTGTGAGGTCGTAGTACTTATCCTGTTCGAGCCGGCCCATTCAGCAGCGGGAACGGCTGGGTGGCTCTACCGCCGCAAAAACTTCTACTGAAGCACAGAAATGCATGCACGCACACTGCTTGGTTATAGATTAACTGATTGTTTTCTTGTATTTACCTGAATACATTGTCAAATTGAATCTAAGTTAAGACAGTTTGTCTATTTGACTGACAGTTCCTTGACCGCGGACTGTAGTGTTCGCAACCACACACCACATAAAACGCAATAAAATCCGTAAACATGTTTCATTTCAACAAACTGTCAGGAGTGTCACCCAGCCAGACTATGCAAAGTCGTATCGCTAAAACCATATGCACAGTACTCTTTTTATAGGCAACCGTGCAACAAATATATAGTTCCACTCACCAACTGTCATCAGACTTCATAATAACTGTCAACGCGGTACTGAATGGACTCATTCGAAAGGCATTTATCTACTATAGGCCATTTCTATGTCAGTTCACACCTCGTGATGAATCCACGAATACTCTGTGACGGTTATTGATTGATTCTCAAGCCCGACTTTGTGATTTGAATCAACGCTAATAAATGTAAACGAAATCCATTGCTTGCTTGTAACGTCAATTTAAACATGTTTCTTTTGAAAACCGGCAGTGGTTCCTACTACAAATATACAATCGTACGACTTACGGCTTTTGTGAAATCTTTTCAAAAGCGCATTGCTTAATATGACAAGCGTCGATGACAGATGACTGTGCCCGAGCTATAAGGTTAAAAACGGTTTCACATCAAAGTGAACCTTATTTATTGGCAATTGGCGCCCTTTAGTGACGAGAACCGTATTCAATTTGAAAAGGGTTCCAAAGGTCCGAATACGGAGGCGCTAAAAGGTGGTCCGTTGTATACACATATTTATTTAGAGACTCCGAGGGATGTTGACATAAGGATAAAGATGTCGCTTCTTATATTGTTGTCTTGTTTTCGAACCGCTCTGTTAATGTCAATGTCTGATAAAATGATCAGATCAAATACCTTAAATCTACAGACAATATTAAAACTCTTAATCAAAAATTTTTTATCCTTTTTAACAGAACTATCAAAATTTTATTATTCATTTAAAAATTTTCAACCTCGGGAACAGAACCATCAAAATAATTATAATCACTTAACCAAAAGGACAATAGTTTGCTCTATCCCAAGGCCTACGCTGTCTAGAAACAAAGCTGTGACCGCATGGATGTTCATGTCCATCGGAAAACTTATCACTGGACAGGATTTTTTTTTTGTTTATGTATTAGGCTGACTAACGAGCAAGCGGTTCACTTGATGGTAAGCGATTATCGCCGCCCATGGACATTTGCAACATTACTAAACTTGCAAATGCTTTGCCAGTCTTTAAGGGGGTAAATTTTAAGAGAGGGAGGGAGGATGATCGAGGGGGAAAGGGAGTAGGAGCGGGAACAAGAGTGAGAGAAGGAATAAGGGAAGGGAGGGGATGGGGCACCGGCCACCTCACTTACCGGACGAAATGCGGAAGCAAAAAATCTTCCACTTCACTCCGATTTTCTGTGAGGCCGTGGTACTAACCCGGTTCGAGCCGGCCCATTTAGCAGCGGGAACCGCTACGTGGCTCTACCACCGTATAAAAAGTTGAATTCGCATACATCCTAGCGCTTTACCTAGTGGTTAGCGGCGCCCGTCTTCTATAAAAATTCAAAGCCAAGAAATGATTGGCTTTGAATTTTCACTACACCAACGGGCTGACTAGCCCGTAGTGGTTATTACTCCTGACTGCAAAACCATAGGTCGTGGGTACTATTCCCACCCAGGATAAAATATTTGTGCGACGAGCATAAGTATTTGTTCTGTGTTAATTATCTATATAAGTATATATTTAAAAATATATAAGTATGTATATCAGTTGTCTGATCACTATAGTGCAGGCTCTGTCTAGTTTGCGATCAGATGGCAATGTGTGAGATGCCCAAGATATTATTATTATTATAACGACGTGTTTCCACCAGTGGAAAAAACACTAAGCGATAAAAGAAGCTCGTAGGGAACTTGATAGTCGACTACACGTTTGCTCATATGAGCATAACACCCCGAAGTTTTTTACACTACCACAATTCAAAGCTCAGCTGGGCCCTACGTTTTGCTCGGCATCCAGTGACATCTAGGCATCTACTCTGAAAACATTGGCCTTCAAACTTAAAACCGATATACAGTAACGTTAGTTTACTAGAAATATAAATAAGCATTTAACACCCAGTTGGTCTCCAAAAGGTAAGAAAAAAGAGACCTAAGTATACTCGTATTTAATCAAATTCTACAAATATATTAGATCTACATAGCACTTCGCCTTTAAGACCAAAATTGAAAACATTTTGTTGCTTAAAGCTTATTACATTGTTCAAGAAATTCTGATGATTCAGATGATGATGAGATAGATTCATTATATGAGATAGTACACATTGTATTAAAGCTTAACATGTTTTGAAGATATTTCAAAAGAGCAACCGTTGAGTTTCTCTACTCTTCTCAACAGAACTGGATTCCGAGCCGGTAGTAGCCTGTTCACGAACAAAATGTAAAAATTACGGTTTAAAAGTGCTTGTAAAGGCCTATTTGAATAAATATATTTTATTTAGTGACAGAATAATATATTAGAAGTTCCCCGGGCGTATTTTACAACAGTCCTTATACACTAAAAGTATACGCACATATCAATGCATAAGTTCAGCCTGTGCATTCGTAATCTCTTCTACAAGTAGAGACATTTAGTGTGATTTTTTTAATGTATACCTATATAAAATAAAATATTAAAAAGGGTTTTCAGCGAATAGGTCAGTCTCTAATATTTGAATGACAACATGATTTCTGTCGAAATTTTCGCCATCATCTATTAACACTAATTTATCCACTTAGTCTTAATGACTTTAGATGTTTTGTTTCTTTGTTTAAATCCAACAGAGGATTAAAAAAATATTTCAACCGCTTTTGGCTGGCCAGTGTACAAAGTATCCACAGATTAAATATCGCACTTTCAAGTGTTGCTCATACGTCACAGTGCCACATTGGGCGGCTGTAACTCGAATGAGATTATATCTCGTGGCGGCATTAAAAATCGCACAAAGCCGAACCCGACTCTCTCCCTTCGCGAAACGACTACGTGAGGCGGGATGAAACTGTCAATTAGCGAAATCGATTTTTTTTTAGCAAACAAACCGAACCGTGATATATCGACTTGCACCGTAATACGTAAAGTTGTTCTTTTGAACGAGACGAAAGAAGGTAAAGCTAATATTTGAACACAATGTGATAAGTTGGTTTACATCACAGCAAAATATTTACTTATCTTTTTTCCCTTCTGTCATATTATGCTGTTTTCTAGTTTATACGGCTTCGTTTAAAAAAAAACATTCTCTCAGCATCTTCGTCATTGAAGGTGGCATACTAGGGTTGGCATATCCCACCATTATCATAGAATTGAAAAATATATAGGCAAAACTAACAAAAAACAAGATCTTTTAACCTGAAGGTGTGTATAAGTTTAACTTCACCTTAGTGTTAGGTTTTTTTTCTTAATAAATATATTTTTAATTCAATTTTTTCAGCGATAAAAATTTTAATATCCAAAGAATTAATAGAACTAAAAACCATTCGAATCTAAATACCATTAACTTGGAATTACAAATAATAATTTACTTTAATGTAGATTAGTGAGCCGCGGTAGCTCAGTGTCCGGGCGCTCGCTTTTAATTCAATATACTCGAGCAACCTATGTTCAAATCCCGGTGCCGGCACCAATGAATTTGTTAATTTATAATTAGCAAATTTAAGTGCCGATTTACCATGTGCT
>DWHO01005481.1:0-10288 GCA_018247575.1 Eurytides lysithous rurik | reverse complement strand
AGGTCGTGGTAACTACCCGGTTCGAGCCGGCCCATTCAGCAGCGGGAACAGCTGCGTGGCTCTACCACATTGAAAATGTGTATGCAGGTGAATTCTATCCATTGGGGTGTGGGTGGATGTTAATGCTTTTATGATACTATACAGACTCACTATGACATTTTATTTTAAAGTTATTATTAGCTTTGACACTTGCTGAGCAATGCATGTAAGCATTTTATATGGCTTCTCTCAATGCCAGTAACAAGTTAGCAATGTCAATGCCATCCGATTTAGCATCTATGACATTAATATTATATAATACAATGTCAGAATATTAAGTATCTAAATATTGGTTATTTTGTATGATATACATATATTTCTAACAATTCATGTAATTCTTCTGGTTGTCAATTAAGACTAGCAATAGCCTAGTTACGGATATAAAACAGGTTTTTTTTATTAAAGATTATATAGAGTATAACCTCTTTAAACTTCACATATTATTTTTTACTAAAATTTAATTGAATTCAGCCTAAATTGCCTTAAAATACTTAGAACTTTGAATTTGATATATCATCGTTAACTATCTAAAAAGATTATTCAATGCTCAATGGATCTCCGGGTAACCATTGATGAACGTTTGGCGCAGATGCTTCGGCGTCGTAGGCCGTGGGTTCGATTCCCACCCGGGGCAAATATTTACAATACAAATATTTGTTTCGGATATGGTTGTTTGTCCGCGTAAGGTTTATGTATGTAAAACGCCTTTATAACACAGGAACTGTCTTACAATAGGGGCAGCGTTTTTTTAGAAGATAAACAAAATAAAAAAAAACAATCAAAAGCTATGTGCATGTTGTGACCTTTTTGCTATTTTAGTAAGGTTGCTCTACCAATTTCTGTACATTCTAAACTAAACTGTCTCCGTTCTATAATCTAATGGCCGTCAGCCTACCTGCTACAAGTTCTTCCTACCACCAGTACAACTTGCCAATAGTTAAGCAGAGCTATTTTAGTATCTTTTGTTTTGCTACAGATATTCTCAATTCTGATTAGATTATGCAGAGGAACATCTACTAAACTAATGATTGATGAATGTATATTTGACATAATTTTCGTCTACTAAGTTGATAGTTTGTTTGGTCAAATATCTGTATGATTTACAGATAATGTTTCGGACCAGGGTGTGTTTGTTAATGTGAACTTTCATCCTTTCTATATTTATTTGAAGACACATCTGTTGAGATACTTAATCTAGTTCTTTCAAAGTGCTGTAAACTTGCAATGAAAACTATGTTGTCACCGAATCCAAACGATGTAAGGTAACATTATCAACATAAATATATTTGTCAAAATGTAATTGTAGCACTATATGTTTACAAATGTTATCCAAACTTTGGGCTTTCGATTCCCGTTGCTTAGTTTTGGCTGTCTTAGTCAAGAAAACCTTGAAGAAAAATATTAAATGAGATGTTTAAATAATTTTAATGGCAAAAGCTGAATTTTATATATCGCTAATAGTAAAAAAAAAGAAATACACCTTCAAAAGTAGAGTTGACATCTCTCAGTGCTGCAAGGAAGGCATCAGCAGCATATGGTTCAGGGCTGGCATCTGCTGAACCACTATTAAGGCATTTGCTTTCTGCTGCACGGAGGTTAAGGTATGTTTCATGAAGTTTCTCCGTAGCAATCTGGCAAAATATAAAGTTTCATGACATTAAAAGTAAAAAAAAATCAATTACTACAAAGCAAGCAATACAACAAATATATAAGATGAATAAACATTTTTTTTTATAAAATGTGGTAATCAGTCTAACAAGTGCCTGATAATAAACTGCCCATGAACCCATAATGTTCATAAATTATTAATTTAAATCTATATTTTTACAGTATGTTTCAATGTTTTTTAATACTATGTATTTTATATTATGATTACGTTTTTTAATATTGTGTATTTTTGCTGCTAAATTCATACTTTGTTGTTATCTTTGATTATTAGTACAGTATTTATTAATTGTGATTTAATTGGCTTTTCCTTTGTATATCTTTTACATATTATGAGTATAAATATAACTGTATGTGTTCCTTAATTAAATAATAAAAAATAAATTCAAATTAGTGAACAGAGTCCAACTACAATGATATCTTAATAAAATATTCATAATGCACTCTATATTCTATTTTTATTTTAAAATAATTATAGCAACTGTGTAACTGCTTACTTTATGCTTTTACTTTTGTTTTATATTATTTAAAAATAATGCTACCCTACTTTAAGGACAGTTTTACACAAATTTCACATGGACAAATATCCCATTCTGGAACACTTTTCTTAGATTCATACTAATATTAGTCTCAGGCAAAATTCAGGCAAGACCTGCGACAAAACCAAAGCTTACATCAGAATCAGCTTATTTCTTAATCATTATTAAATGATAAACTTTTTTAATGTATTAAGTCACTGAGTATACATCTTCAGTATGATCATTAGTCTTTAATTTACACTTTTTCCAAGTCCTAAGTTGAAAAAATGTGGGTTTCATTTGAATAATTTTTATCTCAGGTAAATTGGCACAATATTTGCCTTTGATAATGATATAAAAATAAGTGTTACATGTATACATTTTATCTTATTTGATTGATAGGTCTGTGTGAAAAATGCTGTTATCAACTTGGTAACAGTCAACTTGGATTTTTTTTTTCACAATGAAGCCTTCTAGCAAAAATAAGACCTAAGGTTGAAAACTGTACATGTATCAGAACATATAGAAGTATGTTATGTACCAAAGAAAATAAAACATGTAAAAATTATTATTTCACAAAGTTTTAATAGAAATGTACACAGAGTACAGTAGTGCAACAGCTTTCATAATAGATCTTTCTGCAACAATAGACTAGCTTAACCTAAAAAGCGCCACATTATAAAAAAGACTGGAGGTTTTTAGGAAACAATAATTTGTCTGCACCAGTAACTATGTTGTGGTACCAATCTTAAGATTCATCACCCACTATGTAAACCACTTGCCGAGTTTCTAAATTCTATTATACAAAATACAAAGTCTGCTTAAAAGTGCCCACCTGAATTTTACTTTTCCCAGAGCTATTGTCCGATTGTCCCAATGAGAGTAAATCTTTACTACTCCACGACCTAGCTCCCGACGAAGCCAGGCCCGCTGCACTTCTACCAAGCGAAGAGCTTTTCAATCTTATGCTGCCCAATTTCTGCTCAACACTAGCCAAGTCTGACACAAGATGGTGTAAGTTGTGAAGAAACCGTGGTGCATACCTTGAAGAATGTAATCTTATAAATAACTTTGCATGTGAGAGGAATAGATCTCTTAGTTTTTTTCTCAGAGTATTTATTGAAAAATCTATTTTATAGTGTTGAACCAAGAATATTTAAACAATGGTATTCATATTTATTACCTTAATGTGTATAGGACACTATTTAAAAAGCATGTGTTCCCCAAGTTAGATAGAGTAGCAATAGGGGCTTTCCACTGCGTAGCTCCGCCATACTGATTATCTGTAGGATGATGGCCATTCAACATGGCAAAGCTGGAAAAGGGCTGTTCAAATATAAACAGCTCGGAATCTACAATGTTAAAATATGTGTATTATAATATATCCACTACTATTTGCTAGTCACTTGAAATAAGAATTTCGTAATTAGATATTTCATAGCTTTAATTTTTGTTTCTGAGAAAATTGGTAACAGATTTAATTTTAACCAACACAAAATAGAAAAGATTTATAAAGTCTATTTTTAAGACGTCAAAAATAAATTCTATTGAAACAGTGTCTTTATATTATGTCTGTCATAAGAACTTATGGCAGATTAACTTTAAAAATTACATAGTGGTAAGTATATAAAAATATATTTTTATACACACAATCCTATATCTTTAGATGGTATGTATGATGTTAACTGATTTCCTAATTTTGTTTTTTATTTCACTTTCATAATATTCATTTTAATTCATTAGTACAAAAGCCTGTGTGTTTATAACACAACAATGATAAAATAATATTATAATAGTTGTTTGAAACAACAATATAAAATGTATGTTTCTGGTGTGGATCTATTAAAATTCCGACTCCATTTAAAGTATTTTGTAGACTTTGGTTGTGTTACACTTAACAAACAGTAGACAAATTTATTATTATAATTTAATTAAAAACAGATGTAACTAATATGACTAATCCCAATAATTTAATTAATATAGTAGTTGATGTATTTTGAAGTCTTATTAAGATATTTTCTGAATTTGATTAAAAGAAGAAAGAATTAAACAAAATGACCTTGGATCTTTATTCAGATTATATTGAGATTCAGTATTGATATTATTTAAATTAAAACTGCGTGCTTGAGTCTGCAGTTTTAATTTATTTAGAACTATTTAGCACCAAATAGTAAAATTTCAAAGCTTAGATCGATAAACCAATAATGCTTATGTTTTATTTAAAATTTAATTTAAGATAAATTATATCTATAGCAAATCAGCGTCTGGAGGTAGCGACATTAAACTGTGTATAATTTTTACATAGCACTTTTAATATTTAATTTATTAACATATAAATATTTGAGAATACCGAAGATGTGTTTCATTTTGAAGTGAAGGCTTACATACCGGCAGGTTTCGGCGTTTCAGTCAATGGCTTTAGTTTTTTAGCAGCATTCAACGTATTAAAATACGTACTGCTATTTAAAGATCTTTTCACTGGTTTATTTTCCTTATTTTCGTCAGATACTTTGTAAGAGGTAGAAATATCTTTAAAATTCACTGGTCCTTTATTTTCGCTGTTCAAATGTGTTGCATTATTCCTGTTTAAGGAGAGTGCGAATTTGGTTTTTTCAACACCTTTTTTCGTTTCCGAATCAGAATTTACTGGCATCTTCAGAATACCTGTAAAAATTGTTAATATTAGGAAGAAAAAAAATATTGTCCATTTCTACTTCCGAACATCGGTCAAGGATGTCGGTGAAATTTTACAGTTAATTTAAAATACTTACGTGAATTTTTGTAATACACACATTGACTTACATCCTACAACGTAAGGCAATGTATTCTTAAATAGAAAAATTATATTATAAAGCAAGTAATTGCAAAAAATAACCGCGAATAGCCCCATTCGTAATAGACGGCCATATTCGTCATAAATTGTGTAATGGTTACCTTGATGTGTGAGTGACATTCTATAGACAACATTTTAATACAGATAAATAAGAAGGATAGAATTTACAATACAAGTTAATAAATTAAAAAAAGGCATTGATATTTTATATAAACAGTTACAGTAATAAAATGTACAATTAAAACGTACATACATATAGTAAATCATTAAAGATAACTTGATTAAAGAGAGTTGTAACTAGATATAGGCATAACTTTTATGACTACATGTCTAAAATGTTAAAAGTTTCAGTTAGTTATGTTATAGATGGCGGTTATGTTATTATGATAAATCATTTTATAAATAGGTTCAAGAAATTTATTTTTATATAGTTGCAATTACAATTGAATATTTATAAAAAAAGAAAAACGCTATAAATATTTTATATTTAACAGAACAGTTTGGTTGTAATATAAAGAAACGAGAGGTTCTCAATTTGTTTAAATTATTTTATCCATAAACGTTACGTGATACATCCGCTATTTATCAGCCAATTTTTAAGATTCTTTTTTATTTCAAAAGAGTTTATCGTAAGGTTCATCTCATAGATATTTCATTGCCTTGAAGAGTAGGAAATATTTGTCAGAAATATGTAATGTATGTATGTATGTATGTAATACACACAATACTTTAAATGATAAATTTTATGTAATCCCTGTAAAATATTGCATTATTCAATTTTTTTCAAGAGTTTTGATCATGGGATAATTCGAAGCTGCAATTGTATTATGTATTTGTAATATAACTTATAATAACGTAGTAAAAACGGAAGTAATATTTATTTTCTTTTACTTCTTGTTAATTGCTGCTAACTATAAGGCTTTAATAGGGAAATATGTTAAAAGTTATAAAAAAAAAGTATTCTTTAACAAAGCAAATATTTGATTTTTGCTTTTATGCTGTAGAACACGGTGGTAGAGTTACGCAGCAACTCCCGCTGCTGCTGAATGGGTTGGCTCGAAGTGGTTAAGTATCACGACTTCACAGAAAATCAACGTGAAGTGGAAGTGTTTTTGGTTTCGCATTCCCATTCGCAGTCCATTAAGTGAGGTGACCGGTGGCCCATCGTTCTTGTTTTCCCTCTCTACTCCCCCAAAAATTCCCACCTTAAAGGCTGCTAGCGCATGTGTAAGTTCCTCTGTGTTGCAAATGTCCATGGGCAGCATGATCACTTATCATTAAGTAGGAGGTAAAGGAGTAGTAGTCAAACGAGCAAGCTGTTTAACTCCTACCCCATAAAAATACATATACTTAATAAAAATGGAAATGAAAACCAAATTGTAGAAAGTTTCTAATCGATGTGTCTTTCTGATTATCAAAAACGCTCAGTATCCTTCACAAACGAAGATACCCATTTTTCTCGATCATGCAAGATGCGATAACTGGAATAGGTATTCTGTACTAGTGTTAGTACTGTTAACAGCTACTGTCTGTAATTGAATCTTGTCAATGTAGTAGATAATCAATTAATACGACCACCATAGCACGTTACCGCCTCCACATAAAAATCGTCACAGCACTATAAAGCTTAGAGCGTACGTTACCTGCGGAAACTAAGGTGTTAACGACGTTGTTAATTTGTCATTATCGCCTCATTTCAGCTTATTGGTCATCTAGAACCATCATCGCAATATAACGGTTAAAATCGACGAATCTAATAAATCTTCACCTTAAAATTCTAGTCTCGTAATTAATTACGGTATAAATCGTAAGCGTTTCCAAACTTTCTGTCGAGGAGCCCGAAAACTTTGGAGGTTAATACGAGAAGTCAATAGAAACTTCCTTTAAATTAGAGTAGTTTTAGACATCAATGTAATGGGATATGTACATAAGATTACTATTATTTGTGATTATTTAATACGGCTTAGTCTACAAAATCATTTTTATCGATTTGAACTAAGGAAAGCACTAGTTACTCTCTCTTCTCGTTATTGCAACGGCTTTAGGAGATCGGAAGTAAATTGAAATGCTTGTATTATCGTGCTGGTTTTAGGATATTTTTATAAATATTGGTAACATACAAGACGAATAACCGAAGTTGTAAATAAAAAATACTTTTCATTCGTCGTCCCCTCCAGTAAAAACCATCACCGTCATTGTCGCCGCGGGGAATAGTATTACTCACCTCAATATTTCGATTTAATTAATCATAAAATAGTATAGATGGTACGAATAGTTCGGTAGAACTTCAAAACAATGCAGCGATTGATCTGTCTGAAAGTTCTAGAACGATCTGTTGGTTAAAGTTAAAGCATTTTCGGTGTACTTGTATGATAAACTCCATCGCAAGACGTTTAGATCGTCGACTCTTCGAGGTTTGAATGTTAAGGAGGTTTCATTTAGCGAACAAGATTTAGTTGAGTTTCATTAATAAATTTACAGACGCAAAACGATTTGAGTAACAGTCAATACCTAGTACTTACTTTCTTCGTATCTTGATCTAGCTTATTTTGTTTGTTTTAAACTTTTTATGTATATAGAGCATATCAGCATAAGATTGGAAAGATGACGAGTGCAACGCTTGAGCAACCACGTTATAGACGAGTCATTTTCTTAAACTGGTTCACATGAATCGACAAGGTGGTGTTCATGTAGGGGCTTTTTCTGATATTTGTGTCTTTAAGTGGAAAACATAATATGTAATAGATATTACAATCTATTACATATAATGTTTTCAACTTAATTTTTTTTATGGAAGAGGAGGCAAAGAAGCCAGAGACTCAACTGATGGTAGGTAATCACTGCTGCCCTTGGATAATCGCATCATATCATAGAAATTGCAAATGCGTTGTCAACTTTTGAGGTGGAATAAGGAGGGGTTAGGGGGTTACTATAACTTAGAAATTTTATGTCAAAAGCAACATACATATTTAGGACGCTCCCTTTTTTGAACGAAACTTCAAATGTAAGAAGCCAATATTGAAATTTAAACGTTAAAATAATATCATGGGACATCGCATACATTGCCATCTGATCCCAAACTAGGCAAAGCCTGTACTATGGTAATTACACAACTGATATACATACTTATATATTTTAAAATTTTGGATTTTTTTTTTAATATATTAATAAATGACACCCGACAAATACCTCTGCTCACCGCATAAATATTTTGTCCTGTGTGGGAATCGACCCCACGACCCTTGGGTTTGCAGTCAGGAGCACTAGCCACTACACCAACGAGTCAGTCGAAAAATGTATTACATATATAAAAATCAATACAAATAATATATTTTTCTGATTCTATTTCTAATATCTATCTTCATAGTGCGAATTATAAGACCATCGAAATAATTTCCTCACAAAATTATCACAGTTAAAATATCTTCATTCGATTTAGGATTGATTCCAGATCCAAAACTACCACCGGTCTATAAATTTAGTTTTGTCTATTTAAGAACTGGGAAAAAAACCTCTGCCACTGAACACAGGATTTTTATAAACTCATCAGTGATAATATTTTCTCCACTCCTCCTTTTCTTGATTCTATTGACATCGTAAACGTTTATAGTAGTTGGCCGTTTGTTTTTTTTATATCTGTTTCACTTTCCTCTTCCACGTTTGTCGCTGTTTGTTAAATTGCTTTCATTATGCAGGCGGACTCGTATCGACGGTCCCGAGGAATCTGTTTAGTGTTCGAGTGAATTGGAGTGAATACTTCAACAAAGAGAACGCGTTATTTATTGTTAATTAACAAAACTTTTCATCGGGGGCAGTATTGTTATATAATATATAACAACTTCGTTATTATTTGTTGTAAAGGTATTCTATTATCACAGTATTCGTTTTCAATGCTGTTATGCGGTAATATCGTAATTTCTAACATATATTTATGTCGATAAAAATTTCCTCTATAAGGATAGCACTCTCTTGCAGTGTCCCCTTGGGTGTAATACTACTGTGTTACCGTGTTGCGGTATAAAGGTTTATATTGCATCTCTATGCTTAATAATGACCCTAAAAGATATAAGATGTTATCTTTATACCAGAGATGCCTTTTTCTCTGCCTCCCCCTTCCTTTTCTTGTCTCCCTATCCCCGTTCCTCGCCCTCCACTTCAAAAATTCCCACCCGAAAAGCGGCAACGCATTTGCAGAAGAATCTATGGGCAGCGGTTATCGCTTTCCATTAGATGAGTCACTTGCTCGTTTGCACGCTTACTCCATAAAAAAAAAGTTTACGTGAAATTTCTTGTCATTTTCGGTTCATGTTTTAGTGTTCACTGTTCTTGGGATAATTTTATTTTTTGCTCACAATTTGAATGTAGGCCCCTTGGTCTTGAGGCCGTAGGCTGAAGCCTTGGTATAGTTCCGAAAATCCGGCCCTGAGTGACGCTTATAATCGCTATCTTAAGTGTGTGCCTCATATCCTATTTTCCAAAAAAAAATTCGGTCTTGAGTACATACATATAAAATGCATACAAAGATAAATATACAATATTGGTTTAGTAAACAATTGCTCTCTGAATTAATTATTCCATAGAAATAATGTGATAATATTTGTATAAACGTGTACGCCAATTAATTCAACCTTTTTTTTAAGCCTTTACACTCTGCGACATTGAAGCGCCCAAAATAATGATTATTTTTAAGGTTATTGGGACATAAGTACTCAAATGTTAAAAATAATAAAACCACAAAATATGATCCTTTTACCATGTGTTGGTATTAATATGGGGAAATACAAAAAAGTAGCGAGTAACATGATTTTTTACTCATTTACTTAAAGGCAAAGTATGAAACAGAACTGAAAAGAATAAAACATACATTGTTAATATTATAGTATTCAAAAGCAGTCAAGAATATTTTTAATGATCATTGGAATAAGACAAGAGTGTAAATTTGTATGTGTTTAAAACCACCAGGAATCACCAGAGGAAAAAAATATGGTAGTATTTCCGAAACGTATACACATTTAATAAAACTACTTTATACGTTATATACATTCTGAATAAATCTCAACATCGTGTTTCAGCTCTTAATCAGCGGAATCTAATGTAATTTTGTGTCCAGTTATGTTTTGAATTGTTGACATTTGCCATAGCAACCAATGAGACTGTATATAATAGGTCGGGGCAAAAGTATTTTCGTATTTTGAATGTATTATTAGTAATCAAACCTCTTTGGCTGTACTGA
>DWHO01005480.1:0-10290 GCA_018247575.1 Eurytides lysithous rurik | reverse complement strand
CCGTGTTATATCAAAACCGTGTAAAAACAGAATTAGGTATATTGCATTGTACGTGCTGACGAAATGACGTATCATATCCCTCAAAGCAAGCGAGCATACAAACCGTGCAAGTGAGTCCGCGGGCATAAGCTAGCGGGCAATAAAACAAAGTCGTCGCTGGTTACTATGCCGATGCATTATTCAATTAGGCTGATAACACTTAAGACGATTACCGCTAATAAAATTGTAATGTCTTGTTTCCGAGACCAGGCGCGTGGGCTCGGGGAGGCGATTGACGCTCCAGCGCTTCTTACCGACTCTTGCCGAAACTACGCACCGCTGATCTTCCTTCCGGCATTAAATTCGATGTTCCGACAGCTAAGATCATAACCTTTATTGCAAATATATGCAGTAATTTAAAGTTCTTGTATGATGTACAACAACATACATTTATTTTCGCATTGTAAGCGATCACCGCTGCCCATTGACATTGGCAGTGGCGGTACTACCATACAAGCCCAAAAGCCCGGCTTGCTCTATTAAGAAGTAAAATTTATAAATCTTAATTAGCACATAATTCCCGCAACGCTCGAATTTATAAACAAATTATTCGGGACCGGGACGTTTCAAATTCATTGCCGTACTTTAAGGTGGATATAGAGAGAGGAGGAGTGGGATGTTTAGTCCACCGGCCACCTTACTTAGACGAAAGTGGAAGCACGGACACTTCCACTTCACGCAGATTTTCTGTGAAGTCGTGGACTTACCCGGTTCGAGCCGCTCATTCAAGAGCGACGGAGTGTAAACTGCAAAGTGGTAGCAATTTTGCATAGCTCGGGTTACTAGCACTGCATTACTCAATTCTCCCCAGGCGGAGTCTACAAAAAAGTCTTACCGCTTTTCCTGACGAGCGCCAAACAAGCAGTGTTAAATCTGTACACCTCGAAATGCTGTGTGGTGCTAGATTGTTTTGAGCTTATCTTACGAATGAATTGCTCGTCGTACTAAAAAATGTCGCTCAAAATTATTACCGAAACCGGGCGCAAGATTCATGTCTACGATAAACACCACTAGTTTTTACCGACGAGACAATTTTTTACTAACACGAGTTTAATTTAATTAATGTTTTATCACTTACAAAGTGTTGACACTGTAAAAAAGGCAAATAAGATTATCCAAAAATGTGATTTAGTTAAAGCTTGGGAGCATAAGCTATAAATACTAATCGTTGTTACATTGTGGCATACTTACACAGATAGAGAAAAAATTACTTTGAAAAATTGAGTTACTATGTTTGCCGAAATTAAAATAATTAAATATTAATTAATTCTGTTTCATATGTAATGTCTCAATAAAATGGAACTATTATATTCCATGATTGCTAATAACGAAAGTTTGACGTCGCATATATTTGCGAAAAAAATCAGGACTGAGAGTAAATAACAATCTGCATATTTCTACCAATTTTCCCGTTGATTTGTATGTGTTTGAAATCAGAATAAAACAAAATTACTGAATTGAAAACATTTATTCTTCGTATCTTGAGGTAACGTTTAATCCTTATTTCATCATTAAACCTAGTCTACCCAATCAAAAAGATATTATTTAAAGTTAAGTTAGAACGGAAGTAAATTTTCTAACATTGGAAGAGTTTGATTGCATAGTAAACTTGACATCGTTTTATGAACCGGTTAAATTATCTCTCAACAGACTAACCCTGATTCGAACATTTTTTCCCCGACATCCATACAAACGATGTCGCGGCTAAGGCTTGTATCTTAGATAAAAATTTTAAACATTCACGCGAGTAGATGAAATAAAATATATAATGTCACCCACCCCTTTCTTATATCTCCACATAAATTAATTCTTATAAATTATTATTTATTAGTCCATACATACAGCTGTAAATCTAATCGTTTTAACTAATTACTCCAATCCAAGGAAGGACCCTTGTTAATCTCATATCATTCAAAAAGGCCTAATATCTAAAAGGATATAGGTTATTCACTCGGCGCGTAGCTCGAGCCCGCGAAATTGTATGACACATTTAGTAATTTGAACAATAAGCCAATCTTGCCGCCACCTTCAACCCGTCAATGCTCGTGGTTAGTTTACAAACCCCATATTATTTGAAAAATATAAATAAAAATGTAAATGAAACTAAATTAAACAAATACAATTAATATAACAAGGTTACACCCGTAACAATAAATTATAATAGTAACAGTTAAATAATGGTATGTAGTAAAAATTCATTTTAATTAACAGTATAAATACGGGTACGAAATAAAAAATAGGTTTGCTTTATAACAAATAACTGTTTTAGTAAGAAAGTATTACGAAGCTTTGTTGTTTGACTTTTTCCCTACAGGAAATAAATTAGTTGTCAGTTTATGACTAAAACATGTGATAAAAAAAAATTTACTAATCCTAAATGGCAGAAAATGCATAATACAACCTTTTATGAGTCATTCTGTTTATTTCGTAAAATTAACGCAAGGATCAATGACGAAGCGACGTAACGAAGTTTCAAGAATTCTGCCCACAGTAAATTGCATAAAACAGATAATAGTAAAATATTGCATAATATTTAAAAACATCCATTTATGTATTACATTATAGTTGAGTCATTACCTAAAAGATAAGACATAAAAAGTATTTTGCGTAAACTGAGCTGAACGTTGAAAATCGTTAGATCATATTCGATTTTCAGACCATATGCGCGACATGGATGACCAAATTTTAAACATATTTCATCGCACCCATCAGAATTAATTTAAAACTACTATTCCGATAATGGCACCACATACGAATTACCGGTCGCCCTATGCAATTAAAAGTTTGTCTTCCAATTGAGGATTAAAAAAAAACGCGGGCTCGCACCCACCGGACGGGGGGACGGTTAACTGCGGGAGCTGTTGGACCTTAATCAGGCGTTTAATTAAACGCGGCGTCGATCCGGGATAGAGGCAGTGTCGAGAGCGCGCGCGTCCCGGCACAATGCTGGCAATCGCTTTGTTGCTCCTCGCAACGGGAGTCAGTTCGCGACCGTTCAACATAACTCAATTGGCGGTGCCAGAAGTGGTTCCACCGGGGCAGGCCGAAGTCGAGATCGAGTGCCGGTACGACGCCAACTTCACACTGCTCAACTGGTTCAAAGGCCCCAATGAGTTCTTCCGCTACCGGCCCGGCGCGGCGCCCAGCACCCGCTCTTTCCCCATACTGGGCGTGGGCAGGGTGGAACTGGTCGCATGCGGACCGACCGCCTGCAGGCTGAAACTGGGAGCTCTGACTGAAGAAGCGACTGGGCTGTACAGATGCGATATCGAACGCGACGTGCCGCCGTACAAGTTTGAGACGCGGACCGCTTATATGGAGGTGCACGGCCACGAGCACAGACGACCGCTGTTGGAAGGTCTGGCTGAAGAGTACGGGGACGAAGAGACCATCCGAGCGTACTGCCGCGGTGCGCCGGACGCGGAAATACGCTGGTACATCAACGGCAGGGAGGCCGAGGAGATGCGAGGATCGGAATCCTTTCGGCGTCAGAGCTCCCGCCTCATTTTCCAGGGGGTCCCACCCATGGTCACCGTACAGTGCGCCGAGTTCAGATACGGAAAGCTATCCGGTTCGAAAGAGATGAAAGCGAAGTGGAAGGATTTGTCAGCGAGCCAAAAAGACGAAAGGGCCCAAGAGCAAAGAAACAAGTCCTCGCTGGTCGAAATCCATTCCTGTTTAGTTTTCTTTATTTGTTTCCTGTTATTGTAATAATATAATATACCAATTGCAATCGGTAAGCTCATACGGTAAAATTAAAATGCGTGATTGTAGAAATTTTTCGACTTCTTTTCGTGTTAGATCGTGGTTATGGTGATAAAACCGCAGCACAATTCCCAAACTGTGCTTAGAGCTTTAGAATATTATGTTTTTCTTTCAATTTTATTTAAGTAATCATACGAAAAGAGAAAAAGCCAAAAACGTGTTCCTGTGAGATAAGTGTTTATATATATTTTTGATAGAATACAGATGTAATTTATTATTGTTGATGTATCGATCTTTTGCGGTTTTTAAAATAAAAATGTGAAATCGGCAATTGTTTTGATTTCAACCTCATAATTCCTTTTACGTTTCTATCAGTATAAGTTCACATAATGTTATTTTTATTCACCAAAGATGATTTATGTCAGCAAAGAATAAACATGTATGTGTTGAGTTTCTCACCGGGTCTTCTCAGCAGAATTGCATTACGAGCCGGAGGTAGCTTGATCATGAACTGAGATTTAAAAATGACGATTCATAAGTGCTCGTAAAGGCCTATTGGCCTATTTGAGTAGAGGCCATTTGAATAAATATATTTTTAATTCGATTTTATTACCATTTTACTGTTACATAAAAGATCGTTTCACTATAAAATAACTTTACCAAAACATTACCTGTTGTCGTTTAATTATCTTATGCTTTTCGTTATAAAACAACCGATGTATTGATCAAACGTATAAGCTGTACAATTTCATTTAAATAAATCAATGGAGCTGAGTCTGGCCTGAAATTATTTTGCACAAAACACACTTGCGTGTATATGTAAATACAATAATATATGGTCCCTTGAAATGCCCCTGGGGTTTCTATTTTCCAAATTTTATGTCATTCCTTGATCCTAGCATTTTTTTTTCTTCTTTTAAAATAAATAATGTTTTATTAATGTTAAGGTGAATCGCGGCCTATCTGCCAATATAATCTCCATGGCACCTTAAAAATAAAGATCCTTTACAGTAATAAAATTATAAAAATCGGTGTGCAGCAGTAGCGGATACAAAAATCAGATGTTTTGTGAATCTCTTTTTAGGTCCGATAAAATATAGCTGTACCACTTATTTTATTTACATACCATTTACTTTAAATCAAAATTAGCTTTTATACATAATTAACATTATTTAACCTACTACTAGTTACTACCTATTTTTATTGAAAATACTTAACTGTAAAGATTCAATAAAGTTTTTGGAATATATATTGACACAATTGGCACTAATACTAAAAAATTTAGCAAAACAAATTTGCCTCTAACAGCTTTGTAATACACAAGCCTAATTTACATATTAACCATAATATTAATATTACAAAGCTAAAAAAGTGAAATATTTCCGATTATATTTCAAGTATAGTTGAAAAGCAGCAAGACTCGGTGCAGAGTTCATCTAGTGAAATACAATCGCATTTTCTAATATTTAAAACGCAAGACAGGAGGTTTGTGTTTTGAATATTGTTTTCCGAATATTAAAAATTACTGGACGTGATGATAAAGAATTTTATTTTGCAACTTGCAAGTTCTTTCAAAATTCTATATAGAATTGTATTCTTATTCGCAGCACATCGTTTAACATCGCCTGACATGCTTGTTTTCTCCTTTGAGGCCGTAATAGAGTAAAATAAAAAATATACATTTCCTACATAATTATATTCTTATAGAAGAATAAGAAGGTGTGTCCGATATTCAAGGCCCATTAGCAATGAAATTTATATGAGACAAATCTCAAATTTAATCCTTTATATCCTATAAACAATCAGCAAACTCAGAAATAAAATTTTCAAGCCAAAATATTTTATAAATATTTTGAATTAACAGTTTATTTCAATAAGTACACTAAGTTCAATCCTCGGTTGAATAATATTGTGTAATTTATATTTCACCATATTATTACGTTGGCAACTTTGTTCACGATTTTAATATCGATGTTTTTACATTTTCAGCTAATCGATTACAAAATAAGTATTTGTAAATTCTATTATTAGTTTTCATCAGCTTACAATAATCATTTAAATAAAAAAAATTGGCTATTAATTGATTGAAACAGCTAATTATTATAATAATCAATTATAACTTTGCGATTTCTATTCAATATGTTTGAGTTCACATTTTTATTATTAAAGTTTATAAAATTTCTTTTGTATCCGGGCTTGAGTTTTATAATTATTTTTGAAACTATTATATTACTAATAAAAAATAATAAATTTTTGGTCCTTTAATATAATATTTCAATAAGAAATGTTAATGACATAACAAAAACAAGCATTAAATGTTTTGATGATTCGAATTGTTCTGAATACAAAAAAATTATAATAATGAGAGATGTATACCACAACATATATCTTCTTCTCCTGCCCTTATGCCACGCACACAACATGTATTTTTCTTCTATACTCCTCTATCAGCCATCATCTCCTCAGTCACACCTTTCACATTCATATCTTTATTCACGCAATCCATCCACACTTTCATCGGTCTTCCCCTACCTCTCACTCCGTCCACATTCATGTCCAAAACTTTCCTAAATATATGCCATTCCTCCCTTCTCATGACATGCCCATACCATGCTAGTCTGGTCTGTTACTCCTTAACTTTTCCGTCACTGGTGCTACTCTCAGTCTACCCTCCTATGTACTCATTCCTGATATTCGGGGATCACAAGTAATACCTGAAACTTGTCGCCATCCACCCTGCACTTATCCTGTTCCTCACACCTTGGTCACCGTCACTTTGGATGAGTGAACCAAGGTACTTAAACTCGGAGCGGACTGGTAAAGTAACACCGCTTAGAGCTATGTGAGCAAAATTGGATGTGCCACCGAAGTCGCAGAACAAATGTTCGGTTTTTGTACCACGACAGATGTATCGTTTCATATTCCACTGCACAATACTGTCTGTCAAACCTACTTTACTATTTTTTTTTTAATTACTTTCAGTTGGATAACCTGATTAAGACTCCTTGGTTAATCGATTTTAATTGTCTTCAAAATATTTGTTATGGCAATACATTGCTAAATATGGCGAAATTTTTCTGCCATCAGTCCATACAAAAGTGACAGGCTGACAAAGCGCATTGCGCAAAGCAGTGGTGAGTGGAGTTGCGTGTGCATGTTACACGGTTAAACATGTTAAAAAGTTTTTCTGAAATTTTAGTTTTATGTTACATTCGGTGCCCAAATTGTTGTATAAGAACTGATATAATAAACTTTTCTCCTTCTTGATTAAGTGAGAAATATAGTTAAATAAAAATAGTGAATATATATTTTTTTGTGAAGTCAGCAGTCAACAACGTTCCAAAATCAAGATGCCAAAAGGAAAGAAAAAGGGTAAATACGGTAAGTTTTGTTTTAAATTCGACGACATGCAATGTGAGTAATTATTTTTCGATCGATCCTTTCTGGAATGCCGTTTACCAGGAATGAGATCACGCGGCGACCTTGTGATCATAACTCGAGACTGCATTAATGACAATCCACGTATCGTACAAAATTCACATTCGAATATTTATTGCATACTAGCGTCGTATTGAACTAAGAAGCAATATGTTTATTGTGGGCTTGAAAGCTTCGTCATTACTTCCGCGTTTTGCAAGCTTTTGGCGCAACAAACACTTTCTAGATTTCATAACAAGAATCCACACGTGTGTAACCTTTTCGTATCGATAATAGAAACTGTCAAATCGGCGATTGTCCTACTAAGGCAGCTATTGACATGACCTTGGTATATTAACCTCGTTCGTAAATTATGTAATTTATTTTATCTTAGCACTTCCGTATTGTTACATAAATAATGAAAAAAACTTATATAATTTTATAAAAATCCTCATATGCAATGCATATTATATACTTAACTATGTATAATATGCATTGTATATTTTGTTTTGCACTTGTAAAAAATATCAACATGTAAACATCTGATGCAATTTAAACAACTTGAAACTTAATATTATGAAATGAAGACAATGATAAAAAAATGCAAATTTAGAAATAATTGTTATTTTTTCAGTTTATATACTTCGATATTAAACTAAGTATTGCCATTATACTTAAATACTTAATTAGGGTAGGTAGTCTAATATAACAATTTAAAGTCTGTTATCAAGATAACTAGGTAAAATGTAACTGTTAACTGTAAATATAGATAGATAATGAACAATTTTGTCCTTGATGTGGTTATGACCTTGTGATTAACATTTTAATGTTTATAATGATAAGCACTTAATTGTTATTATGTAAAATAACAAAAGCCAATACTAGGATAAATATTTCAATATTTTTAATGGCATATTTGTAGGGTGAAATTTTTGAAGAAAATAAAGCTAAAGTTTTTTGACAAATTATACAGTACATAGTAGATACATATTGATAGTTGTAGCTTTTTATTAGGGTGCATGAGCACTCATTGTTTTCAAATAGCAAAACTTGAAATAATACCAATAGATATCAACACAATTAAAATTGTACAGTGGTTTAACAGTATTTTGAATGGAAAAATACTGTTTATCCAACTGCATTTTGTTAGGGTCAAATCATTAAAACACCTCTGCGTATGAGAAACAGAGTCTATCAAATAACTTTGGGGCTGAGAATATTACATCTAAATATTGTTCATAAACATGACCTTAACTTTTGTTGTGTTATGTGGAATCAGCATTGCTGCCCAAACTCAATGTATGAAATGATTTTAAAATTTACAGAGCATAAAAGAACAGAACAGGCCTATTCTTCAGATGAAGATGCAGGCATAGATATGACCATAGATAATTGTTCAGAAATATCAGGCCAGTCAGATCTGAAGAGCAACCATGAAGATGCAGGTATGTATATATCTTTGTGTACTGTCTATGCCATTGTTAATTAATATTTCCCCCTAAAGCACAAAATAAAGAAAAAATTACCCAAATATAATATTTTAATCGCTTTATTAATAAATAATTAAGGATGTGTTATTTTGTTCTAACAATCATTAAATGTATGAAAATGAAATAAAGAAGTTTCTATTAAGCAAATTTTCAGGAATTTTATTAAGTAGTAATTATAGTATTTATTTAAAATTAATATAATTAAAATAATATTTAAAATTAATTGTCTATTGCTGCATATATAGGAGCGCGAGAGAGTTGAAGTGTGCATAATTACTTTCATTACTTTTGATAAATTGACAACAAATACTTAATAAATCTTACCCAAAAATTTAAATTCCTAGAAAATGATGTTCAAGAAAAACTGGAAGAAAAGGTGCTAGAACTAATTGAGGCGCTCAATGCTAGAGCAAATGCTGCTCGTGCGGCAGCACTGGTTTCCCTGCATGGAGCCTTACAGCGGCGTTACCTAGCTGGCCTTCTAACCAACCATCGGGCAACCTTGGCCGATCACATATCGCGCGCACTGCGCCGTGGGAAGGATGGAGAGAAGAGGGCAGCTGCAAATGTCACATCCTTATTAGCATTACAGGTATATTGATTGTCTTTCATTAATATAACTTAATTATAATGCTAAATAATCTCAAGTGACTATAGTTGGTGTGGTTGTTTAAGTGGTGACCACTGCATATGGCCTTAATTTCCCACAGGAGACAAAATTTTTTTTTTTAATTCTCAAATAGCTCTTTTTTATGTTTAGGTGTTATTTGTGTCCATGATTTTTTTTTTTTTGAAAAACCCTTTGACAGTGACATTCCCATTATATATATTACCAGAAGGCATTTTAAAAAATAATATACTAGACACATATGTATGTAACATGCTTCATGCTCTTTATGTGATATATATTACACTTTCAATAAATTTATATAGTGAGGTATATTACATCTATTAAACATACTAGATATATTCCTTATATCTAATATATTTTATTTGTGGAGTCAAATAATCAAAGCATGAAAATTTTTCATCTTCAGGAAATGTCAACATTTCATTAGCACTTCTTTAGCATATTGTCATGCATTTGTTTGAGTAACAATGTGTAAATTATATTATCAAACAAGTCGGAACCCATTGTGTGTTAGTATATCCTTATAATAGATAAAGTAACTGAGTGAAGTCATATTTATAATTTCAAAGGCTATTATCTATTCAAAATTTATATACACATCTCAAACAGTTTTATTCACTTAGTTGTATAACTTTATAGAATAAGTTATATCATAGAAAATAAGACTACAGCTATCAGAAACAGAATGGCCAATTGATTGAATTCATGTTTAAAAAAACAACTGATTTGTCCACAGATTGGTGAAGAGGGTACAGAGGAGTTTATGAAGGAAGTAAGACCAGCACTTTTCGCTGCCTGTACTGATAAGTCGGCCTCTATCGAAACCCGCTCTGATGTAAGTCTTGACTCATAACAATTGTTGTATTTTCTATAATTTTTTTTAATTACATATCTTCATTATACACTTGTGATATAGGGTGGGCCAAAAATGTTTGCAAATAGCAACACTTGATTTCTCCAAAACCGTGAGAGCAAGGGGTGCGCGGGTGGCGGGGAATTGTGCGTCGT
>DWHO01005479.1:0-10291 GCA_018247575.1 Eurytides lysithous rurik | reverse complement strand
AGGTCGTGGTACTAATCCGGTTCGAGCCGGCCCATTCGGCAGCGGGAACAGCTGCGTGGCTCTACCACCGTAAATACCTGAGGTAATGTTACATAAATGCAAAAAAAATCGCAATGAATATGTCATGAAATTCCCCAACTGAGAAAAAGTGAAGTAGCACTAAAACACATTGTACGAACAACTTGACCGATCAATTAAATCGAGCGAAATTAATAAACATTACGAAACCTTTAAGGTGATTGTAATAACCCAAAGTTGTTGATGTTATGTTACTTTTGATTTTGTTTAGAAATCCAATTGTATTTATTTAGATTTTTGCCTTAATGACCCCATAACTAGGCATTATTATAGACAATGGGATAGCTTTGTGTCATATGACACTGCAAGTCAACCTGGGTCATACCAGGTGCAAAATAAAATTTAATATTTAAATGTCTACTAAGTTAAATTGGATATATGCGCAGTCTATAGTCAATATCTAAACGGGAACTTTAATGCCGAGATCGATAAATAAGTCCCAGAATCGATCTGGAATCTCATCACATATTGTTTGGATCAATTGGAACATCCCAATCTATGTCCGTCACAATTGGATTACCTCGCCATTTAATTCCTTATTATTGACAAAAATAATACCAGAATCGGCTGATTGATAACAACAATTTTATTACGCGGCTTTTCCTTAAATAAGCGGTGACATGCCGTTCGGCGGACTGATATCTCGGCCAGGGTCAGTGTCTGCGGAGTTGTTTACTCACGCATCGTGGGCATCGTGGGCTTCAATCGCTACGAGCTATTGATGAAGAATCATCTTAAAGTTATGTGTATTGTATTTGCTGAGTCGTACAGAAACAATATCAGGTAACATTATCCTGCTATTATCAAATCATACATATATATATATATATTATAAAATTCATCAAAGATTATAGATTACCATATTATATAATTATATACATGTGTACATATTACAGATACTTTATTAATAGGATGTTAATGCACTTTAACCACGCATGTTGTGGTCATCTGTAATTAAAAATATATGTCAGTTCCTGTATAGTTCGTAGTTATAGTAAGATGCCCATACATGTATTTTTGTTGATGATCCAGAAATAAATAAATAAATAATAAATTAAAGGGAGGAAAAGCATATAGTTAGGAAAGTTTTGGACATGGATGTGGATGGGTGAGAGGTACGGGGAGACCGAAGAAAGTGTGATAAAGATATGAGGGTGAAAAGTGTGACTGAGGAGATGGCGGCTGAGAGAGGAGTATGGGAGAAAAATACATGTTGTGCCGACCCCACATAGTGGGATAAGGGCAGCAGAAAGGAGAAGAATGCTCCTGTGAAACTTGGGTTTGTTTATGAAAATTGGGGAAAATTAAGGATTTTTTTATGTGTTTTGGAAAAAAAGACAAGTTTTCTTGTAATCAACCACTTGGCCTGGCAATTAATTGGCGTCCAATTGAAGCAATTTGCAGTGAGCAAAAATCTAAAATACTTTTATGAATTTCGGGGTAGTGTTCATTTAATGCAAATAACATACGCAAATGTAAATAAAATTAATATTATTGTAAAACTCTTTGATCGAATCGAAAACAACATCCCTAGAAATACATTTAAATTTTAAAATTGTGATATAATACCTTTTTAATACGACAAGTGTATTTTACTACGATTTGATTATTATTCACTGCACAGCCTCAATAACTGAATGCATTAAACACAACAGAGGAACTTATTAAAAAGAGCGATGTGCTCTACACGGCAAATCGAGATTTGCCCGTGACAACAGTTGACGTGCATAGCACGTCATTCTAGGTCAAGTGGTTAAGTAAAATTTAACTCAAAAAACAACCTATATATGTCCCACCCCTGGGCACAGTATTTATACAGAAGGCATAAGGCAAAGACCGCCACGCGGCCCCAGTGCAGATTTGCGTTTTTCACGTATATGCGTAATATGTTTTTTTTAATCATTTCTTAAATATGCAGGTTTCATCACGATATTTTTCTACACTATTGAGCACTTAGAAAATCAGCACTTAAAATTGTTAACAGCAAATTAAAAATGTGATTGGTGTCGGCACTGGGGTTTGAATTATGATTGCTCAAGTGAATTGAATTAAAAGCGAGTGCCCGGACATTGAGCTACTGTGGCTATTAATATGTATAAATGCCTGTATCAATCCTCAGCTAGACATAGGAGCTTATGCTATGACAGCATTACAGTAATCCCCCTGTAACGTGGTACTCTTATAACGCTTTTTCATATTACGCGATTTCAACCCCAAATATAACACGGGTATTCGCCCTTATAACGCGGGGTTTTCCCACGTCACAATTCTGTACTGTGAAATTTTATTACATATGCATAAGTTTTTTATTTAAAATATTCTTAGTTTGATTTTAATGAAACATACATATTACATTCATAATACAGTTTTTTCTTAAAATTCCATTTAAACCCCCTTTAACAAGAAAAGTTAAACATGAATCATTTGTACATGTGTTATAAGGGATCATAAAAGCGCATTATACGAGAATACTCCTACAACGCGGAACCAATCTACCGTATTATAGGGGGGGTTACTGTATTTCCTGTTTTGCACCAAAAGACAGATAGGTCTCTAATATCTTTAGGGTGCAGGGCAGGACATGAATTTGGTTGGCGAAAAACGGAGATCTATAATAAGAGATAAAACAAATAAAACATACTTACTTTGCACAATAATGTTTTTAACGAGTTCATCGACAAACGCAGGAAATTCCTCCTTGCTTTTGTAGAGGTTGATCTTTGTGCAGAGCAAGTCTGCAAATTCGGTAAACTCCTCCTTGTTTGTAGGTTGGAAACCATCAATTTTACCACTACCACCTTCGGATACACCTGCAATGATAAAGATTACAAACATATTGTGCAGGCAATTACTTGTAACTTAGTGCAAAACATATCTAAACTTCATTGGCGTACATTCAAAAAAATTTTTTTATGGAGCAGGCTGATAAACCACCAAGTGATTCACCTGTTGGTAAGCGGTCACCACCGGCCATGGACCTTTACAACATTACAGAACTTGATAATGCATTGCCAGCCTACCAGGGGAATAATTTTTGAAGAGGGAGAGAAGTGAGAGCGCGAGAGAAGAGCGGAAGGGAGAGGATAGAGGCAGAGGTAGGGGGAGTAAGAGAGGGAGACATCTTACTAACCGGACGAATCGCGGGAGCAAAAGCACTTCCACTTTACGCCGATTTTCTGTGAGGTCGTGATACTTATCTGGTCCGAGCCGATCCATTCAGTAGCGGGAACAGCTGCATGGTTCTACCACCATATAAATATCACATACATTAATTTTCAAAAAAAGAAATGTGGTAATTTTTAAATAATATGATTACCTTTCTTCAAATGTTATATTTATAATTTTTTTTTGCCACTAATTGTTCTGTAATTGCCTATCTATACCTTGTGATTATGTTGGTATTAGTGATCTTGAAACCCAAACATTATTAATATAAGTATAAGTTATATTAAAGATATAAGTTGAGTATCTTTGCCCAACTAGTACATAATTAGCTATACATTGTTTATTAAACCAGAATGCAGCAATGCTTGATGTTATAACAGTCTATATATATTTAGTAAAAAAATACGAACATACTATATGTATGTAATGTTTAAGTAAAACAATATAAAGAAGTTCATTACCAAAAGTTTCCATAGCAAGTCTCAAGTCGGACTCCTCTTGCAGCTTCTGCTGACGAAGTTTCTCCGCAAGCCTTTGTTCTGGAGTGAGTTCCTCAGCTGTCTTTTCTGCAGCTAGCCGTTCTGCTTTCTCCCTTTCCAAGCGCTGGAATATGGTGTATCAATGGAAATTAATAAAATTAAAAACCGTGTTAAAAAAAGTAAAAAATTAAAAAAATGTCCCACTGTAAGAGACTAGTAAAACCTTTGATAATTATCAACAACAAGGTCCTTAATTTTTTTTTTATTTACAAAATTTTTTTAACAATTGAAATCCATTACACAGTTATAATTGAAAAGTGAAAAATCACAGAAATAACGGGATTTTGAAGAAAAAAAAAACAAGCTAGCAATTGCACCAAATCATATTCTTATTTAATAGTTGTCATATATGAACAAATTTCTTTTTTAGATATATTTATAAAGTTCACAATTTCTAACGTTAAACCACATATACCATACATTATCAGGTAAGTTGAGTGTACAGATTATAATTTCAAAAAGCTGTGATGCCTGATAGAGATAATTCCAGAAGTGTGAATTCCCAATTTACTTCTGCAAGTAAAAATCTTATAAGGCTTTGTTTTATATCATTATAATATGTAAATCAAGTATTGAATTGTCTTGTATGTTAATTAAAACCTAATGAAGCTATTATAATATGAAACCTTTATAAAAAAAATCACTTATAGATGTTTACTTAAGCTTAATGCACTTTTTCTTTTATATAACACAATTAAAAATAAAATAGAAGATTTTTTGTCCTTTCTTATGTTAAAATTCCTATACCATATGCTACAATAAAACTAAAGAATGTGACTGGTACAATATGTCACAACTTTTTATAAAATAGTTAACAAATCCATCTAATTAGAAGAAATACTGTCATATTGCAATACAATTCATGGCATACAATCAATGAAGTGATAAATCGTAATTTTGTTATCTCAAATATTTGACCTTGCAATAGGATCTGTTAAATGAAATCATGATTATAACGTTACCTCTTTTTCAGCTATTTTGTCATGTATTTTCTTTTTCGGTTTCGGTTGCGGCGGAGGAACCTCTTTCTTTTCTTCGTCTTTTTTCTCCTCTTCCTCATCCTCCCAACTTTCCTGCAAATGTAAGTTGACGTCTACACGTAGGCAAGATTTAGGTTATAACTCAATTCTAATTAAAACTCGAAAATTTCCGAAACAGATCCGCGTTTGTATGCTAAATTAGCACTTGGCAACTTCTCATCATACCTTGACAATCTCTTCCTCGTCTTCGCCTTCCCATTTGTTCGACGACGTCAACGTGGTCGGTAGTTTGGGCTCAAAATTATCCGCGTCTACAAAAAAGATGCCATTTTGTTATCCATATTCCACTTTATAACATTAATTGTTCGATAAGAAAAGACGCACCCCAAGACATATCAGGATCCATGGTTGACGAGTTTTTTTGGCACCGATCCGATTTTGTTACCTTTTCACGTGAAGGCAAAATCAGACAGAAGCAACTTTTGCTGGTTTTTTATCACAAGATGTCTCCAGGGTCGACTGTATTACAAACAACAATAGACTCAAGCAAATTTCGTCAAACGAATGTGATTTTTCTGCAATATCCGTAACCGAATTGAAAAACTACGCACATATGACATAATTTACATGAATAACTAGAAGAATTATACTCAGAACTCGTTGTGCAAAAATGAGACTCCATTGCAGACGATAATTCCAGAATTACTAAAATTTTCAATATGGCCGCTAATAATATTGCCATAGTCAAAGTTATAATCTATAAGACTGTTCCTTTTTAAGTAAGCATTTTAGGTGTAAATCATGCTGACTAATGAACATTTGCATCATTATGTTTCAAAATTAGTTTAAGTTTATCTGATTTAAGATATATAAAAAAATGGAAAATGTTTAGAAAAAAATGTATATTTTTATTATTTTAAAATTATGTTAGTTATAGATGTAACAGAATATGCAAAATATATAGTTTATGTCTTTTTTCTTCAATTTTTGAAAAATTAGTTACACTTCTAAAATTAATTGATAACCAATCCATGATACGAACACAAAAATTTAAATCGAGACTTCATAGATTTTAACTCGTTAGGAATCCTTTATAAAATTTTTTAAGTAAAGACTAATTTCTGTTATATCAATACTTTAAGATGGCTAAAAGAAAACTGGAAATATTCTTGGACATTAACAATGAAAAAGATTTGGATTTTGTCCTAAATAATTACAAAAATAATCTCATTTGTAAGTGAAACGAATGCATTTTACATGTGTACGTAAACATGTAATATTTATAACCCCGATACCAAAAAGAAGGATGTTGTATTTTAAATGTATGTATCCGTATGTCTGTTGGTGGCATTGCAAACGAATAAACTGAATTTCCATATTTTCAATTTGTTTTCATGTTCGAATTGCGAATTAATTGAGATTGATTGTAGCTAAAAGTTGAAAAACATTCTGTTCAGACACTTGATGAACATTAATTCTTTTCTGATTTACTAGAATATAAGTAAAAGTTCCAGGGACCTGATCAATTCGAAATTTGGTACGTTTTTACTTCAATAATATAGCAAGAACATAGTAATTTTGACGTGATATTACGTTCCTCACTTTTTTTATTGAATTTAATAGGACTCCTAGGAATCCCTTAAGATTTTTTTTAACCAGATTAACATTATTTAATAGGTGTGCAAGTTTACTGCACATATTTTGGTTACTGCACGGCCTTCGATCATTCCTTTCAAAAGATGAAATTGGATTGGAGTGACGGAGAAGCAATACTTCTAAGGGTATATTTTAGTTTTTTTATTTGTTATGTATAAGATGGCTATTTAGTCATGTAATTTTTTTTAATTTTCAGGTTGCGATTGATGAAATTAAAACGTTGAGAAGATTTTTGGGGCGGAGCGTACCCATGTTTCTATTTATTTTGGTTCGTGTTTTATATTTTGATACACTCATGCATTATTACGAAGGTTACAAAGTACAATTATCGAACTAAAATATGTATGGCACGAAATATCCCATTTTTTTAAATTTTGGTAGAATACCTACTGTTGGTTATTTGTAGATCGCTGGGAGTGGCAGTTTTATTACTGTATTGCCAGTTATTTTACTGCCAGTTACTACGATGTAAGCAATTGTTATGTACTTTGAAGGGTATTTTTGACAGCGCAAACTTATACTTATCGTAATCAAAACGTTCGTTACGTTATTTCTATAAGTTAATTTTCAAGTAATTTTTTGAATTGACTTGTTAAAAAGAAATACGTTGCCCCTATTTTGAGATAGAAATATTTACGTTCATTACACGCAAACAGACATCCAGATGCAGAAAGAACATTTGTATTTCATACAAATATTTGCTCCAGATAGGAATCAAACACACCACATGGCCCCGAAGCCAATAGCTTAGTAACTGCGCCGAACATGTCATCATAAACATTATCTATTTGTTATAAATTACAGAATAAAAGAGTAATAAGTATATTCCAAGGAGTAGATTATATCAGATTTGAAGAGGTAGCGAAAAGGGAAATAGATTTTTGCAGAAAACAACAGAGTGAGAGCCGTGTTGAAAGACAATCTTACGACATAAGCGAACCGACGCCGGAGGAGATAGTAATGTATTTTTGTGAAAATTTAAATACAAGTATATACATATTAAAAATTGAATCGGGGGACGCCTTCATTTTATACTTCCAGGAGTGGTTCAAAGCTCGCCAGGAAGAAGCAGAGGAGGCTGCCAAAAATGTTTTGGCGCGAAAGATGGCGCGCCAAGCAATGCGAAAACGCCATAGAGCGGAACTGATGGTGCCACATCTGCAGCACTTGAACTTTGTTTTGTACTGGCCACACGCGACCAATGCTCACCCGGAATTGTATGAGCGATGGGACTGTCACAGTTGAGTTGACAATTCATAATAGTAATAATAACACAGCCGTCGGAGAGAGAGAGAGAGATTAAAGTAACCAGACGACTGATATTCATACTTACATATTTTAAATGTATACTTATATAGATAGTTAACATCAAGACTGATAACAAATACTTCTGCTCCTACCCTCGGCTTTGCAGTCAGGAGCACAAACCACTACACATATGGACCAGACTAAAATCTAATTTGAAATCTATGCATTTATGTTAAAGGGCTGTCTTTGTTCTTCGTAACATACAAAGTACAGTACACACATAAAGTACAGTAAAACTAAAAAGGACTTTTTTACAGATATCATAATGGTCGCTAGGGAAGAAATAAAACTAACCAAGGAAATGGCCGAAGACGTATTGTACGCGGGAGATGCCCCCATCAATGACGCCTCTCTGCATGTTTTGCTTTCCGCACCGGCACTAGTCATTTGCTTTCGTTTACTGGACACAGACAAGCATTTCGTGTGTACGTTACTATTTTATTACCTTCTATCTATCTAATGCGACGCTACAACATTTATAGATAATGGCACGGTTTGTGTAGTTGTTTATCCCTTTGCTGGATATTAGACTAATTTTTTTTGTATGTATTATTAGAAAGCTCCATAAGTTCGGCTATAGCTGTACTGTCTAACGTGTTAAGTGGTCATATTGCTAACTGCCGTTGCACGCCATGTTGAATTGCACTTCTTTCGTATCTAAGTGCGCCATGTGTAGTTACTTCGTTTTGGTATTAAAACCGCGCGACTCGTTGGTGTCATTCCCTAGTGCAGGTGCAGTTCAAAAGTAAAACAATGATTTATGTGTAGTTCGATTAATTTATTAGATAATAACTTCTTCATTTACCTGAATGTCATGTCTCATGTCGATCAAGTCGTGTGTCTAATGGTAAGTGAGAAACCTGCCCATAACAATACAGTGTTAACGCTACCTAACCTGTGAGCTCTGTGTTGTGCTCTTTTGAGTTATCACAGTCCGGTGATGATGTTGGCAACATTGCCCTTCTAATTGGTATCACAATCACAGTAGTGTTTAAACATTAGCGCTAGGCGGATAAACAACCTGCACCGATACCACTGTGTTGCCATGTAGTGGTACCATACCGAATGAATCCTGTCACTTACTACAGTCATATCATATATTTTTACTTTCATATTTGTCTTCAAAACCGTTAAGGCAAAATAAAAAAAAATGAAGCATCAAAATTAGGAAATTTTTCATCATAATTGTATTGCTAAATGTAAAACATTCCCAAATCGAGTATCATTTTCTTTTCATTACTCTAATCACTTTAGCACTCGTTCGGAAGATACTCTACGAGGAAATTAATCCTGTTGATGATGTTTCCACAAAGGGTCAGTTACGACCGACGACCGCTTTCGACTTGTATAAATCCTACAGTTTGTCAAGGGATGACATTTTACGTGGACGTAGAGAGGAGAAGATAAAGAAACGGGTGATATACAGTTATTTCTATTTTATTATAATAAAAAAAAACGCTGCATGGTAAAAATGTGCTGTAAGATAGAAATACCTTGTGTTGTAAGGGTATTTATTTATTTTAATACAATTACATTTAGACCAACACACTTTTATGCCACTATAGTAAACAAGACTTCAATATCGGTTTTATCAGGTATCTCAAAAATATTAGAAAAACTAATTAACAGCAGACTATTAGCATACTTGAATAAATACAAAATATTATCAGATTTTCAATACGGGTTTAGGCAAGGGAAAAGTACTGAAGATGCTATCTCAGATTTAACAGCATGTATTATCAATCAATTAGATCAGGGAAAAAAGTGTTTAACTGTCTTCTTGGATTTAAAAAAAGCGTTTGACACTGTTTCAATCCCAACATTATTAAAAAAGGTAGAAAAAATTGGTATCAGAGACAAGCAACTAGATTTAATTAAGGACTATCTTAGTGGTCGGACTCAGCGTGTTAAAATTGGGGAATATTCTAGTCAAGATCTTCCAATAACCTTCGGTGTTCCACAGGGTAGTGTCTTAGGACCTACTCTGTTTTTAATATATATCAATGATTTGTGTAACCAGGAAATACAAAAGGGAAATATTTATTCTTATGCAGATGACACTGCAATAGTTTTTTATGGCCAATCATGGGATGAGGTACACAGGGCTGCCGAAAGTAGCCTGAGGAAAGTAGATGACTGGTTAAAACTAAATTCTTTATCTTTAAACACAGAAAAGACAAACTACATATGTTTTTCTATAAACAAAAGAACACAACCAACTAAAACTAATATCACAATACACCACTGTGATACAAACCAGATTAACTGCACATGTCCAAAAATTCACAAAGTTGAGACGGTGAAATACTTAGGTATTGTAATAGACCAGAGGCTCAATTGGCATGCTCATATTGATGTCTTGACCGGCAGAATTAGAAAATTAATATGGTTATTTAGGAGCTTGAGATCTGTAGCGACATTTAAGTTGCTAAACCAAGTATACTTGGCTCTAGCGCAATCTATATTGACATATTGCATTCCTATTTGGGGCGGTGCTTCGAAAATGAAATTTCTGGGACTAGAACGTAGTCAAAGATTACTTTTAAAAGTTATGTTTAAAAAACC
>DWHO01005478.1:0-10292 GCA_018247575.1 Eurytides lysithous rurik | reverse complement strand
GACTGGCAACGCATTTGCAAGTTCAGTAATGTTGCAAATGTCCATGGGCGGCGGTAATCGCTTACCATCAGGTGAACTGCTTGTCTGGCAAATAAAAAAAAATCATAACGCAGTCGATTAAAGTCAGGTCTAGATGACGGCCAGTTTTCAGCTCTGATAAAGTCCGGAACGTTCGTTTCTAATCAATATTGGGTGGATCGAGCTTTATGACCCAGCGCGGAGTCTTGCTGAAAGGACCATTCTTGATTATTGAACGTGGTTAACTACCTTCTTAAGAATGGTATCTTGATACACCTGTGCCCATGTTTTGATACCTTTTTCACAAAAATATGGCTCAGTCACTCCTTCATAGCTAACACCCCACCAAACCATCACTGAGGTCGGATAATACCCACGTTGTATACCGCGTATTTTATTCTTACCACGTATTTCTCTATCTAACAAACAGGTAGACACAAATAGTAACACTGGTCTTAGTGACCTTCTAATAGCTATAATAGATGTATGAAAAAAGGAACATTTTGAAATCACAACTACACTTATTATTATTAACATGGATTACAGCACCCATGCTACTGACTTACTTTGATAAGATTTATTTAATTTCCTATTTTCTGATATTTTTAACTACCTATAATTTGTAGAATGCCCAAATAATGTAATTAAATCCACCCTTTGGGATCCTTTTATTTATTTAAGGTAATTGCAGTAGAGGAATTATACATTTTGACAAACACGATTTGAGCCTTACATCGTTCAATAACACAGATCATATTATTTCAAAGTGACATTATTTATTTACTATATTTCATTACATTATTGGGCATGATCTCAACTTTTATGTTTTTTTTTGTGTGTTCAGATACCGTTGGGTGTGGGTTACGGAGTTTCTCGTGTCATTAATATGGACAAGGATAAGAATATAGACATTGTCCCTGCCGATTACGTTATCAATTCGACAATTGTAGCAGCTTGGAAGACATCTTGCGAGAGGGAGCATCGGGATCGGTTGCCAAAAATATACACGGTCAGCAGTGCCAGGAATCCGTTATCAATAAGTAAGGAGGTGGTTATAAGCTCCGATTTTCGTATCCTGATATGAACGTGCACATTTTTTCTTTTCATTTAACAAGAAACTGGTCAGTAATTGATTCCGACGGCAAATTGACAGGTTGAAGTTGTCGACTTGTGAGTTCCAAATGAAGGCATTGACATCAGCAGGAGGATTTCCTCCACACAGTCTCTATATAACGCTTCCACTAGCACTGTTAAATGAAAATTTAGATTGAGCTATTTGAAAAATCCGAATCTACTCTCTACGTTATCATAAAAACATCAAAAAAGGAAACTAATAAGAGTTAGAGTTGGCATGGCTGCATTTCCTCTCGTTAAAACTAATTCTGTTAATATATACCTGTCTCCCGATCTAATCTTTTGTGCTACACTCGTTTAATAAACAGTCTATCAGAATTGTCATCAATAGATCGAACTGCTGAGTTCCTCAAAAGAAAGACTTCCTTTGTCCAACTCTACTCTTGCTATATATACAAGATCTGCTTATTCCCAGAATATCTATGTAACTAACACTGATTAAGTGTCAATGGATTTCTTTATGGAGTTTTGGTCCGCACCGGACGAGTACAAAGGAGCGATCTGTATAATTGTTATATTAATTACCTTTCGCATATTTGCTTAACTTCTGGTTGTTAAGTCATTTAACGGTGCCTTTTTTTCAGAAACAATGTTACAAAATTTTGATATCGCTATGAAAACAATTGCAATATCCGAAGCTTTGTGGTACTGTTTTTATATCGCAACAAAATACACATTTTTATACAACCTAATGAGTATTTTCATGCACTACATCCCCGCTTACATTGTTGATGGAATAAGTGTTTTATTTGGCAAACCACCAAAGTAAGTTTACTTATGATTAAATTAATAAAAAAATTGCTGCGCAAGGTTTCTTGTTCAGTTTTATCTATTACTATCTACCGATAAGTAATATATTGTTATTTAATATTAGATAATTGCTAGTTGTAATTTAAAAAGGTTAGAAACATTTAATTATTATGTTTAAATATTATAAGTATAATTTAAGTAATAGTAAAGTCCTCCCGACCGATTCTGACCACGGCCGTAAATTTATAAGACAATCACCAGCTGCGCGGGCTATATATGCACAAGCATTTGCGCGGTCACAAGTTGAGTGCACCTTTTCTTTTACTCTCACTGTCCGATTGAACGGATACGACCAAAGAGAAACCAGACGCAAAAGCGATGACATTAAGCCAACCTCTTAGTAACGATTCCTGCCAAACCACCGCTTCATAATACCACCACTCCTCTCACCCCGCGGCCTCACCACGCCACATCAGCGATACGGCTCAGCTGGGTCGCGGTGGATAGGAAGAACGGCCTACATAATGGCTATGCTCCTCTTCCCCCGTGACTTTACCTTGTTTGCAGAGGACGGAGGTGCTGTGGACCCACAGCACTCTCAACCCGTTCTCCGCAGCCTCCTACAAGGCGCATCTAAAGTGAGCCCACTCGGGTGCGCTCACTCCCCCTCTCCACCCCATCAGCCCTACATCACAGGCCAGCCGTGTTTGGGTTTCCTCTTGGCTTCGCCATGAATGACCAGGCCGTGTTACTAAAGCTCCTCAGATACCCGCGGACTTCGCGGTCCCGCTTAGTTGGTGCGGTCTGGACAATACCAACACTTCTCTTTCTCCCTCCTAGGCTACAGAGGACAGGCAGCCCGTTCCAAGGTGTATCCAAAGTGGGCTTCAAAAGCCCACTCGAAATACCCCTCTGTGTAGAGGTGCCCGTGGTGCAGGGCTGGCCGTGTATCGGTTCCTCTTGGCTTCACCGTGGGGACAAGGCGGGAACCCGTTGGAGGGGAGAGGGTAATGCCCTAACCCAGCTAACAAACAATACCACAAACTCGTTGCCCTTCGCGGGTTACCACTAGTTAACAAAGGCATCAGAACATAGAGCATCACAATATTCTTTTTTATGGACAGCTCGTGTTTAATCCTACCTGACTTCTACCCCCGCTCGTCACATATAGATTTGTGGTAATATATGATATAAACAAAGGTAAGCTAAGAAGGTGGTACAAACGAAGCACAGCAATGTTTTAATACTACTGCTTGGTAATATTACTCTAAGCGAATTATCCACTACCACTTCTAAAACATCCTCTAATATTTTTGTGTAATATAAATGCTTAACAATCACAATGCAACAGTCAATGAATGTCGTAATATCTGTCACCTAATATTAATATTAGCATATTTACTTCCACCTTTTGATCTTTTTATAAAATAAATTTTATATTTGACGTTTAGGTTCGTGAACATCTACAAGAAGGTCGATAAAATATATTCCGCATTAAGATATTTCGGAACTAACCAGTGGACGTTCGAGGACATTAATCTGCAAAATCTGTTCAAGAGTTTGTCACCAACTGACAAGCAGATATTTGAAATGGACATAGAAAACCTCGATTGGCAAGAAAAAATTCATTTTTGGGCTATAGGCATCCGAAATTACCTGGTCAAAGATAAACTTAAATCATGCAAATACGCTTTGAATAAACAAAAAGTACTTAGATGGCTTCATTACATTGTATCTGCTCTCTATTTATACTTAATATGGTTATTAGTAAAATTTTGTTATGACTTACTCTACGTAACATTTTTTTAACATATTATATTTGAAAACTATTCTTATACAAGTGGGAAACAGAAATTAAGATCGTCGGGCATTGTTATGTTTATTAATCAATAAAAATACGAAACATATTACCATTTTTTTTTCTAGATTTCCATAAAACTACATATTTAATTAAAAATAATTATAATTTTGTTGAGATTTAACATTGTGATTAAAATGTTATACATGAGAGGCGCTTCATTAAAACATACAATCAATTATTTACCAAACTTAAAGCTATTTGAAAGTATCCAGGCTGAAAAAGGAAAACGGAAAGCGTAGTTATTTTGGGTTGAAGCCGGTTAAAACTCTGGCTGTTAGGCCCAAAGGAAAATCTTAAACCGAACGAACAAACCCGACAAAGAGGCACTGACTGGTCAAATGATGAAAGGATGACTGGTTGCAACCGTGTTCTAAATATTGGCTCAAAACGAATATCCCGAACACCTAGTCAGCAGAAGTCTATTCTCTTACCAAGTAGTCGGATCTAACTTCTACCACCCTTCACTTCCGATTGTGAAATCGGATGTTTCATTAGTAAATAAGGGTAGCCTGTTTGCGTATACACTCGTGAGCAAAACAGTCGATTCAAACCGTCATGCACGTCAAGGTTAAATGTCTTTAAAAAGATTACTAAATTATAATTTTCTTTTAAAATTACATTTTGGCTTCTAAATATCGTAGACATTTTATGTTTTCCAAAATTATGACGAAAAAGCATTTAATTTTTGCACCTATTTACAATAGCGCTAACTATGGATTGTCCTGCCTGATAAAAGATTATTTACCTGACTTACTCTTATCAGTTAGTCGTCAAACGTCAACTTTTTATTAAAAAAGATAGATCCCTTATTGTTAAATAAGATACATAGCCTAAAATGATATATCTTTTGAAGAAGTGACTCAAGCTGTTGCCCTATCGAAACAAGGCCACAGTCAGTGAGAATACTATGCTCACTTGTGTTTCACACTCGTGTTTTAACTTGCTGTGTCCAGAGCTTACCGGCTATATCAGAAGACTGGTAGCTTTCACCGAAGATCCGGCAGAAGACTTTACATATCAGAAAAAAAAGACCGATTTATCGTCAGAACTTCGCTCAAAAATCGAGCCCTCTCTGGCGTTTAGTTAAAAAAGAACCTCAAGGAAACGCGAAGAATGGCTGTAAGCGATTGGACCATCAAAAAAAGACTAAAGACGCCTGACCTGACTCTAAAAAAGCTATTGCCTTTAAGTTCACCCTACCGCATTAAGTAGCCCAAATACATTTCGCGAGAACCCGTGAACTATACAAACTAGCAGTGGAGTGAAGTGGAGGTCTGTTCCCTTCAAAGATGAAGATGTAGCATTTAAAGAGATTCCTGGATGGTGTAGGAGTGTATTTTAATGAAGGCAGAAACTGAGTTAGTTAGACCGATTGTCGAGATCATGTTATTTCTTACGCAGGGTTTATAGGTGAAATTGTGTATTAATAACCACAATACCCTCCACATACTGCAATTTCTGTTGTAAACACTGATGTTCAGAGCCAGCGGCGGTAACTCACATTGCTTCTAACCTTGTTGAAGATATAATTGAGGAGGCACGCGGTAAAACTTATTGATGACCCCGACGTAATTAAAACGAACGCATAGCAGCTAGCTTCGTAGGTTTCTTATGGGTTACACTACAAGAGTGTTCAAATGAGTTATATAATTAAATCTCTTCCACCCCTTCACATCCATTAAAATGACCGGTTGACAGGTGGGCTAACTTTTTTGTTGTCGACACATCTCACATTTATACTAAGATTCGTAGATTTTCCTCCTCGTCCATTATACGCACAGCTGGAAGGAGTAAAGTGAGTGGAGTGAAATATGGCGGTATTTATATTTCCGCCGTTATTACAACGTGTGTGTATTTGATGGAAGAGTGGCTTAGTATAGACTTTTACCAAATTAGCGCGTTTACCACCTAAAACTACAACCCTACCTACGTTATTGAAAATAAGCTCGTAATTCTGAAAAAGGATAGATGTTCCCCTGCTCAGTTTTCTGGCGATCGCATTAGTTTAATATTAGGTATAGTAAGTAACTTAAGCAATCTGATTAACTCATGGTGCCAACATCAATGTTTTTAAAATAATATATAAATACCAATCTAATGTCCTATTTACCACAAGCGTAACGTTAAAGGAAAACACCGTGACGAATCCTACTTAAATAAAAATGTTTTTAGATACGTTTAATCCGATCTAAGGTCACGTAATGGTTTGTTGTGTTTTTGCTCTTTATAAAAGTATTAATATATTTTAACATCTATTGAAATCATATCTTACCTAGTCATCACACATCTAAACTCACAACATGACGCCACCAAACACCACCATTATGAATGTATTATTATATAGATATAGATTTTTCCTAAAATATCCTCAATTTATATAAAAAAAAGTTTATTTAAATTAGAAGAACAGGTATAGACTGTTATCAACGCAAGTAAAAATCTTTGCATTGATATACATTTTTAGTTTTTTAACAGATAATACTACGAAGGGCAACGTTTTTAGAATAAATTCTGGCCATGACCATATACCTTTTTAAGTCTCAGGGTATCTGCTTCTTATTTATTAAAACAAAACTTATTCGTCGCTTCGAAGTGAGATAAGTAATACATCTCTAAAATAAACAGGAGTAAAGTATTCAGTGAACTTGTAGCTCATCAAAGGAAACAACGATGACACAGAAATGTGTTTTTCGTGCCAAAAATCAGCATGATGAGCATCAATTCATGATATAAAGTTATCCAACACTATCGGCTTATTTTGCAGGTAGTTTTTGATCGTTTTTACGAATTTATGTCATTGATTAACTGAGTTATTGTTAATTGTTTGGCTTTAAAAATATGCAAGAATGTAAGAATTACCTAACTCGAAGGTGTTATTGGGATAGAAGTAAAATAAAGTAACAGCCTATATATGTTCCACTGCTGGGCACAGGCCTCGTGTATACAGAGGATATACTACTGCGGATTGGCGGACTTCCCATATTTGAGAAATATTTTTTTCCTTAATATGCAGGATTCCTCACGATGATTTCCTTCACCGATGAACACGTAGTAAATCAGCACTTAAAATTGGTAATTATAAATTAACAAATTTATTAGTCTCGGCACCAGGACTTCAGGCAGAACTAAGATTGCTCGAGTATATTGACTTAAAAGCGAGCGTCCGGACAATGAGCTGCCATAGCTCGTTATTGAGATGCTGCTAGAAAATAGCGAAAAAAGAGTCGCTGAGAGTACTGATCCTAATGGAAGGTCAGTTTGTTCAACTCTAGAACTCGTAAAATGCTCTCTCGAAATTAGATTTAGGTTTTGAATGCATACTTTAGGATAATGCATTAATACATTTTCCCCATTTTGTATGTGTTTGTATTATAAATCAAAAAATGTTGACCATATTATGCTAGCCGGTTTATTTTAAAATAATAAGAATTACAATTTATATTCTAGACAATAGTAGACAGTAATAATAAATGAAAATAAATCATTTCTTTATTTTTTTATTTAAAATATTTCTTTCATTGTCACTTCAGGTAAGTACCCTAAGGCAAAAAGTCTAGAATGTAAAGAAGCGAATGGAGAAGCCCAATCGTCATTAACCATTAAAAAAACTAAAATGTCAAAATTAAAGAATTAGGTTTTGCTTGCGAATTTCATGAAATATTTTCGTTTTTTGTAATTACTGTCTAAAATATATAACGCCGAATTAAGAAGCAATTATACAAATTCAATCGACTAAGATAGAGTGATAAGGTTCTTATATAAGTGAGTGTATAATTATGATATGGTTATGATCTTGAATTATTTTTGTTGTATGTCGATAGTGCTGAGTAATTTTGTGTATCATCAAAAAGTCGCTCTATCCCGGTGTTGTCACGCTGCCAAGTTCGTTGCGTGCTACATGGCGTAGCAAGGCCCTGATTGACTTCATACCAATCTTAATTTTACCATCTTCAGAGTTATCGTTGGCGGTGTTTTGGACCAAAACATTTGATCTCTTTGGCGTTTGCTTCTAAAGTTTTAGTCGATTTTCTTTTCTAAAGTTGAAAAAAAACAATGCATATTGTAAAGATTCTTTTGCCAAAAACCCATTGAATATTTGAATTAGGTATACATTTGTATAGTTTTAAAAAGAATAACTTCCACAGGTAGTAAATTTAGAAGTTAATTCTTTATTGAAACTACCTAGTTAAATGTCTATATTGCAAAGGTTTGCGATTTGTTAATTTGCAGGTACATGAGGTGAAGTCCCTATGATGTCATTAAAGCCAAGAAATGTGGACTTTCAGGAGACATGGGCTAGCCTTAAAGAGACGGTCTGTATTTATTTATAACTTTAGTATCAAATTGAATGATTTTGTACTGTTAAATTACCTCTGTTGATAAAAAAGATACATAACATATAGCAATAAAATTTCTGTTATAAAATTGAAATATATATGGTGAAATCTTGTTTGTTTATTGGGACAACTTTCATTAAGTAATTATTTATTAAGATAACTTTTTTTCATATTATAGGTAGCAGGAGTAGTAGCCTTAAGAGCGGTGGAGCGCGCTGTGTGGAATATGCGCTTTTCTGATGTATATGCTCTGTGTGTTGCGCACCCAGAGCCTCTTGCAGACCGCTTGTACGATGAGACCAGGTACTGATTTTGTAATATCATGTATTTTGTAATGTCTGAGAAATATGTAAGCTATGTTTTTATTTAGGAAAAGAAGTGACAAGAGCAAGCAAGTGGAGTCCATATTTGTCATGCTCAGTAATTATATATACTGGAAACCTCGCCTTTCTAACTGGGATACAGCAGAGCTTGCATGATATTATTTGCTGGTAGAATAGTTGGCAATCCAATGCATCTAATACTATCTCCCATACACTTAAAAAACATTTAGCGAGGTGTCACTGCCTATATTCTAGCCATTTAGCTAATAGCATATTGTAATTAAATTGCAAAACAATATCAACACATTAGACAAATGTAAATTATTTTTGTAGTGACAATTTTTTTGTGTAAATATATTTTTTTTTTTTTGTTATTATTATTTTTATACTGCCCCTATTGTAAGATAGAAATATCTTGTGTTATAAGGGCGTTTCTACATACATAAATTTTACGCTGATAAACACCCAGATCCGAAAGAAATATCTGTAGTTCGTACAAATATCTGCCCTGGGTGAGAATCGAACCCACAACCTGCAACGCCAAAGCCAATAGATTAGCATCTGCGCCAAACGGTCATCAATTTATTTATTTTATTAAAGTCAGGACATAACATAACATTACAGAAAGTTTTTGGAGGAGCATGTGACAGGACTGTTACAGAGAGTTCAAGGTAATTCCCCTCTTGAAAGCAGTGACTTCAACGATGGATTACTCTCTAGGTAAAGTAAATTTATGTTTCTATTTTTCTTTATTATTGGTTGATAACAAACAGTAAATGATCACTTAAAATTTGCCTTATCATGCCGTATTTACTGATAAAACCTGAAGTGAAAAATCCCTTATGTTTCACCCATTCTCATATTATTTGTATTCTTCTGATTGTTAGATTGGTTTTTCAGTGTAATGGTCCTAACCATAATGAGTGTTTTTATTACAGATATGTAGCAGCATGGCAAGAGTACAGTCAGGGTGTGGCCTACCTAAACAGCCTATATTCTTATCTTAATTTACAACATGTGAAAAGACAAAAGGTAATTAGTTCAGCAACATTTTTTAACTTAATGTCAATTTCCAAATGTGATATAAAAAGGAATAGCTAAGACATATTGACAGAATATCATTTATTTATATTTTATCAGTACTAAAGGATGACTTGCACAGTTTTTATTACTTTACGAATGACTATTGTTCCAGGTTTCTGATGCGGAGATAATATATGGCTCATCAGCAACTGTCAGCTGTCCGGAACATGACTCTAGACAGTTAGAGGTAATACTGTTTCCATATATACTATGGTTTCTAAGTCATTTGTTAAAAATGATTATTCTTTTATACTTATATGGAAAAAAGCATTTGTAATTTAGCCTGGTGTTGCTGATGACCTCAATATTTTTTGTGTCTTGTTACAAGTATGTTTACAAAGTCTTAAAAGTAATCTATATATAGACAGTTTTGCAGACTCATTAGGCCTGTTTAAGAAAAAGAAATATTTGCTAACTTACGAAACATAAAATTAATGGACACTGTATTGACATTGCATTTATTTTTGTTAGAATATTTTGTATAAATGTATAAAGATTGTATTATCAGATTCGGATACTTTTTATTTTGGACACTTATTTCTATTTTATATTTGACATAACATGTAACAGAGTTTTTATTTTATTATTATTTTTTTTGTATGTAGTAGGCTGACAAACGAGCAAGCAGTTCACCTGATGGTAAGCGAATACCGCCGCCCATGGACATTTGCAACATTACTGAACTTGCAAATGCGTTGCCAGTCTTTATGGGGGTAAATTTTAGAGAGGGAGGGAGGATGATCGAGGGGGAAAGGGAGGAGGAGGAGCGGGAACAAGAGTGAGAGA
>DWHO01005477.1:0-10293 GCA_018247575.1 Eurytides lysithous rurik | reverse complement strand
GCATGAGACTCAGTCCGAGTCATGGGGAAATTCCCCGATACTCGAATCGGCCACGAGCCGCCATACATCACACAAAGCCGCGTCACGGGTGTCGTCGACTCGTTTGAAAAAAAAAACAACAAATTTGAATAAAGAATCGGATGACAAATCGAATGCCCCGAAGTGGCACGCACACATTCTCACCCGCGACGCGGTAACAAGCACACCGCGATCCACTTGGGGTAGGTTAGGAACGAAATTGGGGTGGCGGCCGCGCCGAATCGGTCTTGGGTTAGGTCCTTAATAATATAGTGAGGTCTGCAAGCATTCGCAGCTAATTTTTTTTTTAATTTTTTGACGAATATAACTTTAGTACTCGATCAAAATCGTTCATTTGAAAAGCAGTGTTTTGTCTTATATCAAAATAACATCTTTAGTGAATAAAAATCTTATTTAATAACTTAATAGTTCTTCGAAACGAGAAATTGTTTCGAAGAACTATTAATTCGAATTTTCTCTGCTGCTGCCTTAAAAGCCAACAAGCTAAAGAACAAACGCACATTCATATTGTGAAATATTTTAAGCATGGCTATACGCGCATCACGATTTTATGTATACACCATACGCTTAACAATTTCTTTCTTTTGAATAGAGTAAATTAAAAGTGTTACAGCTTCTTCCTGTTCGCAAGATATCCGTTGTTCGCATAAGGTTACCTACCCATACCGTTTCATTCTCAGCTCGTATTTAGATGTGACCGCGCCGGCCCATTCGAGTTAGCGGTATCGGGTAAAAAACGCCTCGGTTACCGGTTTGAATCGCAAACGGAACAAGGTTGGTTTGAATTAGTTGGCATTGCAAGTTTAAGTGCGACTTGGCGAAGGTCTAACGCTAATTGATGTCTGAAGTGGCGACGTTTCGAATCTACGCGCGTTAGGCGTTATAAGTAAATCCGAATGCATTAATTCACTAGCACATTATTCTAAGTAACGGCCACGATAATCTGAGACATCAAATTAGTGCTTAAGTAGCAAATGATTTGATTGAGGGGTAAATGAATTCATTTACCCCTCAATCAAATCAAATCAAATCAAAATATTCTATCTCTTCTTTTGAATCTCGCTATTGGCGCTTTAGAATCTATACCGGTTCAGAATGCAGCTCTGCTGTGATCCAAATTTTCTGTCGGGTACAACGATGCACCCGATAGAAAATTTGGATAGCACTAAATATAGAACTATGTCAACGGAATGCGATGTTGTAAATAGCCAATACTCCCATATAATCGACGCACTAAGCCGGCTTGTAATCGAAACGAACGGGACGAGAACAAGTCGGGCCGGTTGCTGGCGAAAAAAGAAAAAAATACGAGCACTGACATCATATCCCTATTCCCACAGTACGAGCTCCGCCGAGTATCGACTGACGCGATCGAGTGAACGATCTTTCGGAGATCGCAAAATAGGAGCAGAGAAAAAAAGCACGCGGGCAGAAAAAAAATAAAATTACCAGCAGCGGCCAATGCACCGCGGCGGCAGTACACGGTGCGGCCGCAAAAAACGCGGGGTTGACGACCCCGCCGCGTGTCCTTCGGCCGCCGTCAATGTGTGAGTGAGTGCGTCGCGTGGGGACGCTCGCATTTTTCGCCCCCCGCCCGTGTGAGTGCGTGCGTCGCTCACGCAAAGTGCGTGAGTGCGTGCGTCGGTGTGCGTGCGCGGGTTACGCGTTCCGCTCTCAATTTCGTCATTAGACGGGACGCCGTGGACGAAATTGCCGCCCGATCGTCGAGCTCTTTGTATCGCCGTTTCCAGAACTATGCCCCGTGAAAGTAGTGATGACGATTTCAGACACGCTGCGTAATTTCTCGAAGGACATCTCTGCTGAGTCGAAAGTAATTTCGCGTTGAAACGTCGAGTTTGTTGTTCGAGAGATAGTTTTAATTTCTTCCGATTTCTTTTGCTCGCGAAATGAGTTCTCGGAAACAGTTCGTTGGGGAGAAAGGGGTCGCGATGCTTTGCGTTTGCCAAGTGGAAAAATATTTATTGCGCACAATCTTATTAAAATTATTATGTTTCTATTTCGGATATAATTAAAATTTCGTTTTCATTTAAACTTCAACCGATTTTTCCTCTGTTCAATGATTTAATGTCTAACTAGTTCTGGATAAAATCCTTGTTATAATCATTACATAATATAATCTATAGATTTTAATTGGCACATAATTCCCGAATTTATTTTTAAATTTGAGCGTTGCGGGTTTATTATAAATTTTACTCCTTAGTAGGGCAAGCCGGGCTTTTGAGCTTGTATGGTAGTACCGCCACTGGATATGATAGTATTCTCAATAAAGCGAAGGAAGAATCGATAATTCCCTTACATTCCTCTTCGTTCATTTTACCTCATTGTAAAGCATAATTTTGTTTCTGATTCCATAATTTTAAGACTCAGCGGGATTTCTTGACGGATTGAAGGATTCAGTGTTGATATATGATATTGAGATTATAATCTATTCGTGTAATAACATGTCGTAGTGAAATCTTTTGTTAAGTTTTATTTTTCTACGTTTTTCAGTAGATAAAGTGAGGATAGAAGTAAGTGGTACTTCTTACAATACTACATTCGTCTCACACAAGCTTCGTGGTATTTTAAATAGCTCGAATTCAAACTGTTCAGCTTTGCGTTACGCTGAACATTTAGAGTTAAAATTTGATGACCCGTCAGGTGCAGTTGCTAAGCTATTGGTATCGGCGTCACAGGTCGTAGGATCGGTTCTCATCCGTGACAAATACTTGTATGAACTACAGCTGATTGCTCCGGATCTGGGCGTTCGTCCTCACAAATGTTTTATCTAGCGGATTGGTTTAACGCTCAATGTGATTTTAGCTCACTCCCGATACATAGAATTCGATTAAAACTTTTCAAGTACACACGCCACCTTTTTGGGAGACGGTGGCAAATTAATGAATGACTCTAACTCAAACAACGTGCTTTCGCACTTTTAAAAAAAATATATGTTAACAAATTTCATAATTTAAATCTTGAAATGGCCTGGAGGCGATCACATCATTCCCATAGCGTGTTATCAATGAAATATAGTATTTCTAAACATTCGTATCGAATGTCTTAGAACCAACTGTGGTTCTAAGAAACGTTTTCTGTGTGGTTTTTACTCCTTTACGGAGATCGCTTGCGGCATTGCCAGTTCTTCTACCGGCAAGAAGTAGAGTGTAAGCGTTATAGTGACCTGGTTTGAGGAACTTGGAACTTGAACAGGTTTGTACTAAGTATAGAGATATAACATCTTAAATCTCTGGTTGACGAACGCAATGTAGAGCAAACAGGTACAGTAAGCCATCGTGTTGTTACAGACAGAACTTTCGCGTACCAACAGTCATGAAACTTGCTCTCTCGTTATTTGATATAGAAAAAAAAACTCGCAGACTTCGCCAAATGAATCATCTAACATTCTCAGTGATTACAATCGAAGAAAAACCACATCTAAAGCTTTAGTGAGATTCACATCCCCAGTAATCCGTTCGTTGTAATCGCCCAAGCAGAAAACCCGTTCAAGTTCAGGTGGGAACGTAACGAAACCAATTGCGTAGAAGCGTCAATTAGGATAAAGGGCAAACACGGCGTTGCAAATAGAGGCGCGCTACATCGGGGTGCGGTCACGTGTTTACAGCCCACGACACGACCGCGGCTACGTGACGACGTTGCTAAAGAGCCCGACGACCGTTTGCACGGAATTATCGATCCATTATTGGGCGCTGAGTGTCGTCGGACGATTTATTTATCGATCGACTACGGTTGGCGTCGCTCCGGAATATTAATAGGCGATCGCTTTAGAACATTCGAGATTTTAGCTACACGTCACGTTTTTGACACATCGAGTTTGTCTTATATCTACTATATATTTGGCCGTTATTTTACATCAGTTGTCTGGTTACCATAATACAGGCTCTACTTAGTTTGGGATTAAATGGCTCGGTGTACGATGTTCTATGAAAAAAAAAATAGAAAAATAGGCCGATGATAAAAAGTAGGACTCCCAAACTGTTTCTCAATTCTAAAGCGTTTGCCTTATATCGTAAAAATCATATTCATAATTACTTCGTATCTGATAAACGATGACATGGAGACATGACAACGATGACATATGTGTACTCTCCATGTCAATTCTTTATTACCTCTATCCCTATTTATTCAATTTGGTGAAAAGTTGTTCGTAAGACACTAAATTTTGCAGAAAATCCTTACACGATAATAAAATAAATCGTGGAGAATTATCGATTAATCGAAATGAGATTTGATAATTTAGGTCTCTTGACTTCTGCTTACTTGTATGGTATTTTGTTGAAATAATATAAACAAAAATATATTTTACTGCAGATTTTTTCGCCGGTTCCTGATAGTGAAATGGAGACTATCACAGATTTTAATAGCCTGATTGGTATGAGAGTGAATAAAGTTTCACTCCTCTCCTCTCTATTGTTGAGCTTTTATTAGTTTTATTACAAAAACTGTAATTAACGCGCACGCCAAATTATAAGATATTTCATCTTCAAATAAAGAACTTTATTAATGATCGATGAGGTAATCGTGATATCAATTAAAGGGTCAATGGTCGATTGATTGAATCGGAACTGATATTCGAGAGATTACCTGTCAAAGTCAGGGAAATCGACAATACGGAACAAGTTAACTGGTGTCAAAGTTGAACTTTCTTCATACAATTGAGGCATGCTTCAACAAGTCATTGTTCCACGTACTTCATTTGTTTTAAGTATGATATAAAATGTACCATGGTATATAAATAAAGTTTTAAATTCTGATGATATATTGAACCTTCAAGTGCATATACACGAAAATTTCAGTTTATACCAAAAACAGAAGTGATCGCTCTACGCAATTAAAAATTCGAATCTACGACCATCGGCGTCAAAGAGTATCAATACCAATACACCCAGTGGCGGCACTACCATACAAGCCCAAAAGCCCGTCTTGCCCTTCTAAGGAGCAAAATTTACAAATCTTAATTGGCACATAATTTCCGCAGCGCTCAAATTTAAAAATAAATTATTCAGGAATTATATGCTCACTAAAATTTATAAATTTTACTCCTCAATAGGGCAAGCCGGGCTTTTGGGCTTGTATGGTACTACCGCCACTGATTACGCCAATGACACTTTGATACAAGAGAGTGTGGTGCGCGAATCGAACACTGCCAACTCAAAGGCTGTCCGTGAGCACACTGGGTTTTGTTCCACGTCGAGTAGGCACCGGCTGTTTGTTTGAAGAGTTGTAACGCCGCAGCCGCGCCGCGCTTCGCTCGAAATCAATTGATATTCGTCAAGTTGAAAACAGGAAAACCTCGCGGAGTGGCGAGCGCATAATGCACCGAGGCTATCGCAAGGCCCCGCCAAGGGCCCGTTTTAAACCGTAATTAGCGCTATCGAACAAAGCACCAGCGGATTTCAAAGGACGTCGCACCTCTACACGGAACACGCCAAATGCCCTCTACTCTCCGTGCATGTGTTCTGTTTACAGTAATTAGTTTGTCACGCGTGCTAATCCGTTGCGGATTAATTGCGTCGAACTTTGTTTTTGAATTTCGAACCGATCTTACCGAACTGCGCCGAATTCGAATTTAAGCTTTTTTTTTTTTATTAATCTATAGCGATTTGGCAATGGCACAAAACGCAAAACAAACGTTTTTTGTCGACCAACGTTTCTCATTTTCGTTTTAAAGAATAACGCTTTCTATATTAAGGATTAAGAAACTGGATTCTCATCTATATCATTCTAGGGAATGAAGAAACAGTTTAAGAATACTAGCTTTTTTTTCTGAAAAGATATCACAACCTTTGTTGTGATCAAAAAGTTTTTTTTTTCATAGGACACTTCTTACACAGAGCCATCTGATCCCAAACTAAGCAGAGCCTGTACTATGGTAACCAGACAATCGGTATACGAGTACATACTTTTATGTTTTGAACGCACACTTATATAAACACCCCCACACAGAACATCTAGCTGCCTCTGCTCATCGCATAAATATTTTTTCCTGGGTGGGAATCGAACCTACGACCTTTGGCTCTGCAGTTAGGAGTGTGGAGTAGACTAACCACTACACCACAGGGCCAGTCAAAGTCAGTTATGCAACGATTTTGTGAACACTTAAAAATATGTGAAAATATTCATCGTCTGTCCGTCTAGGATAATTTCTTTGGCCTGTAGGAATAAGTATTTTTGTCCGGCATTGGACCTTAGCACATAATGGGAAGGGATGCTAAGTCGCCGTACCTTACATATCTTTGAGTATACTGGTAATTTTTTTTTTTTCAATTACTATTGGTATAAATCGAGAGAGTTTTTATGCATGCGGGGGCCACAGTGACATATCGTGTAACCTTGTTATTAATTCTTTTGTGATTAGATATTGTTCGCGCATATCTATTTCGTGTCGTTTCATTGTTCCGTGATAAAAACTAGAATAAGTCGCAGCCATCCAACCTGAAACAACATTTCATTTAACAGACTCTGTCTCGTACAAACGCACCGCTATAATTAAAAAAATATATTTGTTTTATTCAATGATGTATTAATCGAGATGTATACACAATTGTAGGCGGCGATTGGTCCACGTATTCGCGCATTGTGGTGAAATTGTCTGTGCTATTTCGGCCAGGCGATGCACAGACGGCAATGTGGCCACGGAACATGCCCTTTGTGGGGACGCGTCGAAATTCGCTGTCCACATAACGGGACAATGCGACAAGTCCCTCTATGTCTTTTGTCGCCGACAGAGGGCACGCTTTGAGCGTGGTCGAAATTTTTTTCGGTCCAACGCTATGGCGACGGAATTCGCGACGGCGTTTAATAACCGCTGCGTATGTGCGAATGGACGCTTTTTTGCGCAACAAAGCCCGCTGGCATGTGATATTTTAGTGTCTGACTTTAACAGTCTGGCGCTGGGTTGAGATCGTAGGCCATGAAGTGGAAAACCGGAACCAGCATTCGCTGTGCTGTTTTTGGTTTCGACACAGATCCGTTGTACGACAAAGCGGACGCTGTAACGAAGAATTTGGTAAGGAAATCCTTTGAATTAATGCACTTAAGTAGTGTGCCACAGATCAATTTTTCAATAAGTATAACATTTCTAGATTCTTCTTCTTCATAGAAAGAAACTGCAGATCTTCGAGAGTTCAAATTGAATGGCTGTGTGTGGTGTAGTGTTTATCTTAATGTCTTATGTCTTATATATATATTATTGTCTTATGTGAAATCCTTTACAAAGTGAATAATAAATTATAATTCAAATTATTTAGATTATAAATAGAAAATAAATTACTCTTTCCTTAAATATATCCTGTTAAGTTAAATATGTATATGTCTGTTAAAGTATAATGTAAAATGAGAAACAATTAAACGTTAAAAAACAATAGCTTAAAATAAACGAAGTCATCATTAGCCACTAATGCAATTTATTAAATTAAAATCCTTATAAAGCATACAGACAACCATTCCAAATTAAAGCGACTAACGACGCCACCGGCACAAAAAGAAAAGGCAAAGCAAAACGCTTTGAGATAAAAAAAAGAAAAAAAAACAAACAAACAAAACATCCCAAACTTCGCACGGCGTTCGACAAAAAAGAACCCGAAAAACTATTCGTACGCGGGGAAAAAAGTTCACGAATCTAACGCGTCCGTCATCAAAAAAGAGCGGAACGTTCGAAAAAAAAAACAGACAAAACCGTCATTGTGTACACGAAGTCAGCGGAATTGAGAGGCCCCGCCCGCGCACGCCATTGGAGGGCCCCGCAACTCGAAATTTGAACAAAAACCCCAACCTAGTTCCGCCTTCTAAAATGTTTTTAACGAACCAAAATGGCCGACCGCTCTATTTGTTTTGGCGCTAGACTCTCGCCCATTGTTCCGTGTTCGAGTTCGAATTATGGACGGCGCGTCCCAATTTCGACTTTTTTTTTAATATCGATGCGTTCTTTTGTTTTTTTTTTGTTCATAGCGTCACCGGGGTAGCGGCCAGCGTCTAGGATTTGCATTCGTTCGAATAGTCAAATGCTTTTTTTTCATCGGTTTTATATCGATGCAGCACTTGAATAAATTATTTTTATTTCACAAAGCTCTTTCTAACCGGCCGAGTTATTGTTTAGAAGACTTTGTTTCGTTTTTATTCGGTCACACTAAAAAATATAGTAACAGCGGTGCATTAAATTTTTTTGTTTTAAAAATGTTACCGTTGATAAAATTTGTTTTTATTGCTGCTATTGTTGGCGTCATTTGAATGGTGATTGAAGTATTTTATTTGATTACTTACTGAATTGCACGTGTAGGCGTTGTCGAGATACGAAATTTTCCAAGCTGAACTGTCGATATTTTAATATCAGGCCGCAGATAAAATTTATGCGCGTACAGATAATAAACTGCTCTGATATAGGCACCTGGCCGTCCAATCAGAGGCATGTAGACGTGGCCACATAGAACATGGAAGTAAAAACTTATCAGATAGATAAAGTTAACAATGATACCCTTAATGCTTGCTTATCTAAGAGACAAATTGCAGACATCATAAAATTTGTATGCGTCGTTATCTACTTACCTAAATTGATAACATTGTTTGATATTGCAAGTTTCGGTAGGATAAATTCCAATTTGGATAAGCAATAAGGTGGTGGTGAAATATAATATAAACTATTTAAAAGGAAAACCTTCAAAGGTTATGATTGATCATTCATCCCCTTCTTTCGGCAAATTTGATTTGAATTTGTAAGATAAAAAAATAATTAAGTCTAAGTGTCCCGCTGAGCGTACAAAAAAGTAGTTTTTTGACGTTGTGTTTATATTTTACTGGCTTAAATTAAAAACCGCAAGATTGACTCAATTATCGTATTTTAGCTTAAAGTTATAACGAACTATAATTTCTAATGAAGTACAATAATGTGATTTCAAACGATACTCGTTTTTAAATAAAAACACATTTTTATTTTACATTTAATCAAACCGATAAATTTGATTTGAATGAAGTAAATAAAATTGGTTTATCTAATATTGATTCAAATTCCAGTATGACAGTAATCACTTATATGTAAACTTAGATATACATTTTAAAACTAGAGATAAAATCAGATTAGATAACAAAAGATAAAATCAGTATTTGTTAGCGACAAAATTTTCAAAACAAATAAAAAAGAAAAACATTTTATCGAGAGGATAATAAAAGTTGTCGGGGCCCTCCACTAGTTATAATGGTTGTTTTTTTTGTTAATGTTCAGTAAATTTAAGTAGGTGGCTGGACAAGTTAATTTGAACATATATAAAGCTCAAACAACAAAATTCAGTAACACCAAACAGAATATTGCTAGTTACTTAAAATTCAACTACAGCCCTTTGGAAGTCCACTTATATTGCCTTCTCGGTATTTAATTTGACTAGGCATACGGTAAATTATTGACATAAAAGCATTTAAATACTTAAAATTTATATATTTATCCATTTGGAAGTTTTTAATATGCACCTTTTAAATACAACAGTCTGTCATAAAAAACTGATTCTTTTTTTTTTGCTTAATTTTGTTTCTCTCTTCACTTCACTCCTATTTCTTTATTTTTGCTTTTTTTTTAAAGAAACATTTTTCCGTCATAAATGTTATAAAGTAGCCAGTGTCAAACTCGATTGAAGTATTATACTTCTTATGCATGACAAACTAACAAACACTCATTCATATAAATAGTGATTTATAATAACAGATTTTTAACTCGTTTTGCCAAGTAAACTGCCGTGGATTATTCTTTTTACTTTGTTGCACAACTATAAGCTGAATTCGAAATCAAAGACAGAAGAACTTTTCGTTGAGCAAAACATTTAATATTAAACTCAAGGCATCCTTGTTAAAGTACCTTATGGACGAATGCAGATGTTAGTTAGTTAGTTATTAGTCAGTTAATCTGTAATTTCACTCCAATTGCCTCTTCCAAGAGGTCTATAATATAATTTTTATTATATTCTAGATCACAATAGATGAGTGTGAACATGCTTAAAGCATGAGGAAACCTTCGAAGAATAAATTGACATGGACGACGAAATAGTATCCCCAAGTAAGGAAGCGGGAAGTCGATTTACCTGAAATATACCATTGCGGATAACCCTATGATGAATCCGACTATTAGGTTCGACAAAACACAAACAGGATAACACTATGAGGATGGTATAGCCATTTAACTGCCTCCGTGGCCTAGTGGTATAGGCCCGCGCTTTACAAAACGGAGGTCGTGGGTTCGAATCCCGCGGA
>DWHO01005476.1:0-10293 GCA_018247575.1 Eurytides lysithous rurik | reverse complement strand
TTTTTATTATACCGCGCCCCCCCCTCTCTAACCCCCTCTTTTAGGCGGCCCCGTGAGTTTTGGGTAACCCCCCCGGGGGGGGGGGGGGCCGGCGGGGGGGGGGGGGGGGGCGCCCCCCCCCCCCCACTAGGGCCGTGTGCAACTCGCGTATAGACTACGGTGGAGCTCTGCCCTCGCGCATCATTCGACCTCCGCGCACCGCAGTCTAGGCACCAAAGCCCTGCACTGTACACGCGTCCGGGAGCCCGACTCTCGTAGCGACTCGACGAACAGGTGGTAGTGAAAGTGATATACATTCTTTTATTGCGGTAAAACAAAGAAAAAAATAACACGCGAGTGATCCAACGCCCTCTTCCAAATGCGTCCTATTTATAGAAGTGCAACGCTTCCAGCCGCGTAACCTTACCTGGACCGCCCAAATTAGGAGCGTGAGGGCGTGCTGCCCACGCGCCCGATTTCGTAGAGTTATTTGAAATTCCGTAGCATTCGGAAGGGGCCGTCGTAGCTGACACGACGTCGGTAGAATGTGCTTGTTGAGAAATAGTGCCAGTTCAGATGCGATTGACGTGTTGCAGGCGACTTGGATTATGGCCAACGCGCGTTGAGTTAAATAGAATGCATTATGTCAGACTTTTTTAAGAACTTTGGCAGTTTGTTTACTATACATAGTACAGAGGTTCTGAGATAAGTTCTCGTGTGTTGAACGATATTTAAAAATTTTAGATGTCCGATCTGGCCATGTAACATTTAGTGGTTGTGCAAATATTCGAGTCGCCTACGCATACTTCATCGCATTACGCATTAACGCTCTACTAGGGATCACCTTGCAATATCGAAAATATAAATTGTTGAAGGAATGGCGGAGACTTATGTTGTCATTTGTTTGTTGCAGGATAAGTTAAGCGAGCACAATGCCTTTCAAACCTGCAGATAACCCGAAGTGTCCGAAATGCGGCAAATCCGTCTATGCGGCGGAGGAGCGCGTCGCAGGAGGACTGAAGTGGCACAAGATGTGCTTCAAATGCGGTCAGTATTACAACATTTACATTTAACATGTTCAATACCAAGGAGCCACATTCTTGGATACTTGTGTTCAAATGATTAAAGTGAAAGAAAAAGAAAAACAAATATACAGAGATAGTTTAGTGATGCGAAAAATATTTTCTTGTGAATACAAAATGTTTGTACACCAAACTTTGGAAAAATATTAACATTATAAAGAACATATTAAAATTGCGAAATACAACCGACGTATACATTATAACTCATATGTTTATGATTCAAAACCACCAACTTAAACAAACGATTACATTTTACCGACACATTATGTAATTGTGTAATTGTTTATCATCGAAACGGAGATGGAATTTGTTTTGAACGTTCCTCGACGTTTTAGGTCTGTGCCAGAAGTTGTTGGACTCCACCAACTGCTCAGAGCATGAAGGTGAACTCTACTGCAAAGTTTGCCACGCGCGTAAATTCGGCCCCAAGGGTTACGGCTTCGGCGGCGGCGCTGGCTGCCTGTCTATGGACACCGGCGACCACCTGAAGGGCGAGAACGCGTAAGTACACGATTACCAACAACTCCCGCCGCCCGCGCCACTGAGGGTCTTTCCTTATCTATGGTCCACGACCGGCCTTCGGGCCCGTGCGTAACAACATTAACAGCGTGTACATATTAGAGAGTAGCGAGCGCGCGCCCGGCTGTACATTACGCGACGCCTGACACGTGCATGACCAGTCTCCGTTTATGTCGCAACAGGAATTGAGCGAGCAGCGGTCCAGCAGAGCTAGCGGGTCGCCGACACACATCTCGGCCAACCAGCGACGCCTCGCGAACGCCTACTGTACTTTAAAATTACTTTAGTTAGGATTATTTATTCGCTACTGCTTAATTTATTTTGTTTATCCGGTCTTATATTTATTATTTATATAAAAACAAAGAGTAAATAAAAGAGTCGACCACCAATACTGAGTTAGTTGTATTGATGAGTCGGGGTGCGGGCGAGCCGGCGCGGCGTGCGACGCTGACCGAGCTGCGCCGCGCAGGCTCGAGCGCGCTCTAGCTCTGACTATTACCCTCCCCCCAAACGTTTCTGGGCGACCATGACCATATGCAGTGAAGCAACGGTGAGAGAACATTATGTAAGCCAATGCACGGCTTCGCAACGCTCCAGACGCACCCCCAAGGCATGAACAACATGTGGCACTGTTTTCTATCTCGTAACTTTCCGCACTACTGATCCTCGCTAACAACCAGCTAATGCTTGTCTTAGCTTTAATCGGGTCTAATACATGTGATGGGATAAGGAAAGCGCCCTCTATGTCGATATGCTTAGGCTGTATAGCGAGGCTATAGCACGGGCCGGTGCGGAGCGGGCGGCCGGGAGCCTTACCTTCTCCCATTACGGCGGAGGTGCGCCGCCGATAATTGCTTCGCCGCCATCCGTGTGATACTGATGGAACATTGAGTAGGGGCGGTTGGAGTGCTCCGATGCCCGATTGCTTTTAACATATCTTCTGTCGTCGTTGCTCGACCGGCCGGTCTCTGGCGGGCAACGAATCACATCAACCATATGTGCAGGGGCGTAAGGACCAATGGAGCCTGTTTAGAACCACGCGTTATAGCGAAGGCCCCGCCCGGAGAGGGCTGCCCGCGTTGCGGCGGCTACGTCTACGCCGCCGAGCAAATGTTAGCTCGCGGACGGGTGAGTTTCATACAATACAATTATAATATTAGTTAAAGGGTTTATCGCAAGAACTTACGCTGCCTCGTGAGATTCAGTGTGAATAGCTAAAATATTCTTTACTTCAATTTCTTTTAAAATTTCAAACAGACACACCCAAATAATCGGGCATTGAGAATTTGCCTTTATTAATGTGCACAAATAAGAATGTAAACGGAACTGTTGCGTCGTAGAGCTATCACAAGCACTGCTTCAAATGCTTTACTTGCCACAAGATCCTTGATTCAATGACGCATTGCGATGGGCCAGGCAACGAGATATATTTTCGAGGTATTTAAACGTAGCCACATCCGAATGAAAGTACCCTGCGCGTAGAGCACTTTGTGACTTAACTTTCGGCGTCATTGTGATAACAGTGTGCCCCTGATAATTGTGGCCCTGCATGCATGCGTCCTTCATACCTTCACTGTTCACTGTATGTCCAGGCGTGGCACAGGGAGTGCTTCAAATGCGGCGACTGCTTAAAACGACTGGACTCCACAAACTGTTGCGAAGGCCCGGACAAAGATATTTACTGCAAAGGTTCGTTTCAACATTTTCGTATTGCTACTAAATCGTTAAAAACGTTCTGGTAAATTAAAAAAACGATCAATTTCATGTTTGAATAGTATAAGATTGATATTTTGTCGAAATTTTGAACACTTTCGTGGTTCTAATTCAATATTTTTCCTATAGTATGTTATGCGAAGAAGTTTGGTCCCAAGGGATACGGATACGGAAAAGGAGCTGGTGTTCTCCAGAGCGACCCTTACGCTAACGGGTATGTTTAATTTTTCTTATTATTTTTTTGAGGTTCAGACAGATTATGTAATAGGTACGTAACGATTTTATTGCAAACGTACCAGGATATTACGATTCGAAAAATTGTTTATTCCATTTCTACATTACCCGTTAACTTTTTATTTTCATGTAATAAACAGCTTCGTTAATAATCTCCTATTTTATTATTATCTACATGCCACTTATTACGTGTTGAAGTTCTCAGATTACAAGACAGGATTATTTCCATCTCGTAGTCACTTTCATAAAAACAGCTTATAATACAAACAAGAGATGGCATCATGCCAGTTTCAAAATAGAACGCGCTCTTCGGTCTCGCAAACTAATTTTAATGCGGACGAGACTGATCGCGCTTCTGTTAAACTTTAATTAAATTTTGATGCTGTTTAATAATTCTTAAGGAACTTGAGAAACTTATAAATAAAATTTACTTTAATCAATGGATTAAAAATTATTACAATAAAGTTGGTACAAAGTGGCGGGCGTCATATTGGTTCAGTACCATAAACCAACTGCAAAACGTTATATTGAAATTATTCGATACAGAATTGCTTTGTAATACAATATAACTTTTTTTTTTTTACTTAGCATTTACTTAGCATATTGAAGGCCACTTTCTAGTTAACATATTCAAATGACTATATTTAAAGCTGATCCAGCAGACGTAATCCTTTTCAATAGTCATTTCAAAAAGTACTGAAACCATTCATATACCACATACTTTATTAAAAAATAGATAGATATTGTCAGTGTTAATACATGTCTGACTTATTAAATTCTTAAACAAACTCTTCTTAACATCAAAGTTCTTCTCTATTTAAGAAAATAGTTTAATTTTATGTTGTTTATATATTAATTTGTACACTATCATTCCACATGTTTTTATAGTGATCAAGCCCCTAAGACAACGGTAGTCGATACTGCCGTCATCAAGGCCCCACCAGGCAAAGGTTGCCCGCGTTGCGGCGGTGTTGTTTTCGCCGCAGAACAAGTCCTGGCCAAAGGTCGCGAATGGCATCGCAAGTGCTTTAAATGCCGCGACTGCTCCAAGACCCTCGACTCGATTATCGCCTGCGACGGTCCCAATAGCGACGTCTACTGCAAGACCTGCTACGGAAAGAAATGGGGTCCACACGGTTACGGATTCGCCTGCGGCTCCGGTTTCCTTCAAACTGATGGATTAACGTAAGTCATTATTTATATGATTATAACAAAAGAAGTATCCTACATCTCATGTCACGCGTGAACATGTCATTCACAGAAAATTACAAAGATTGTGGTTATGTCCATTCCTTTACGTAAACTTCTAGGTTAAATTAATTTTCGAGATCAAATTCAAATATAAGGCGTTTAACAATGTTTAAATTGTTATGTAAATCTTAATAAAAATTATCTGTGATAAGACATAGTTTTGGTTTCTTTTTGAAATGATGGGGTAAGAAGAATTACGTGTACGATTTAAATATTAGAAGAATAAGCAAATAATAACATCTTTTGTATGTTACATGACAGGGAGGAGGAGATCTCAGCTAACCGTCCGTACTACAACCCTGACACCACCAGCATCAAAGCTCCTAAAGGCCAGGGTTGCCCACGATGCGGTGGCATGGTGTTTGCAGCTGAACAACAACTAGCTAAGGGAACTGTAAGTTAAAAGTTTTTTAAATATTTTTTTCTTCTAGAAAGTAATATTACTATAGTACATCTTGCATACAGCACTTACCATGTGTTAAGCTGTATGCAAGATGTACTATTCATGTGAATAGACCAGATTACCAGGGAAAGTAAAAGTCTTACAAAAGAACAGTGTAAAGTAAGATTTACTAGTATTAATTTTTCATCCTGTAATGTTGGTTGGAACAGTGAGATACAAAGCTAAATACTTTGTGTTATAACATTAGAAATATATACATAATCTTTTAAATTGTTCAAGAAATTTTATGCAAAATACTGTTATGCAAATTAATAAAGGAAAGTACATCACAGTTTCACCATGATCTGGTTTAACTTATTTAGGAAAGGATTGATTTCCATAAATATGATTAAATAATTGTTTCATACAAACATTTCATATATATAATGATGTTAATGCCTTCAAATGTTTGATTTTATCTAGATGTGGCACAAGAAATGCTTCAACTGTTTTGAGTGCCATCGCCCCTTGGACTCCATGTTGGCTTGTGATGGTCCTGACAAGGAAATTCACTGTCGCTCGTGTTATGCTAAACTGTTTGGACCCAGGGGTTTTGGGTATGGCCACACTCCAACTCTCGTGTCCACTAATACTGAACCTACCATCACATAGTAAGTATTTCTTATTAATATTTTAATATCATTAAAATATTTAAGATACATATGATATCTTTATATACATATCTTAATTTTTAGTCTGTCTGAAATAAGTTAGAATTATAATAACCATTACAATTACTTATTGATTAATAGATTAAATAATTAATAAAAATAAACCTTCATTTTAATCTATCTGTAAAATATACTGCTTACTATAGAGTAAAATGTGATTGTATTTTTTAAGAAAAGCAGTAATTATTAAAAAAAATTATTTTATTGTACAATTATACAAATATTTACATTTTATAGTTCTTTTCAGAAAATCATTACTAGGTTTATTATAAAAATGTTTTATCTTTTATTTTCAGCACTGAACAACTTCCCTTCACTGGGCAGAAGGCAGCTAAAGGACAAGGCTGCCCACGTTGTGGATTCCCAGTCTATGCTGCAGAACAAATGCACTCTAAGAATGGCACATGGCACAGAAGGTGCTTCTCTTGTGCAGACTGCCACAAGTCTCTTGTAAGTGGAAAGTTTATTTAGCTTAGGTAAAAAAAAATTACAACATATATAGGAGCATTGAATTATATTTGATTTGTTTTCAAATAACTACGGTCGTCATCTTCTTCTTTTTCAAGATGTGTATTTAAAAATTCTTCAACAGAATCAGTGTTCCATTTTTCAATAGCAACAGTATCTTTGACAATACCATCTTTATCAAGCAGTTTTATGATAGGGTCCAATCCACGGACGTATTTTATTTGTAAATTAGGGAATTTAGCGGGCCGGTCGCTTTTCACAAAAGCTTGAATTTGAGGATAAGCTGGAAACTTGCATGTACAAACTTCAAGAATGGCGCGCGCGTATTTCTTTTCATTTGAGGCACTTTCGTCATTGTGGCAGCATTCCTTACAGTGAAGCACCAGATCATCCAAGCTAAAATCTTTAAGCTGATCACAAGAAGAGCACAAAAGGTTAGCTTTGATGAATCCAAGTGTAGCACAATCTTCAGTCGAAAATTCCGCTGTAGTAAATTTATGTACTCCAAATAATGTCATGATTGTAAAGATTATTTTTAAACTACTCATTTTTGACAAATGCTTTATTTTTAATATACGTTAAGACAAATAAAATTTTAGCTTTGACAACAGACAAAAACGCTTACTTTGAGTTTGACACTTCAAACTATCATCAACCTCGATGACACATTTTACACGTGTTGCCTTGTTACATAAAAAAATATTTTTACAAAAATTACAAGAATGTTTATTGACTAACTTACCAAAAGATAAAGCGGTGTAGTACTAAAGCTGGATGAACTAAACTAGCTCGAAGCAAAACAATTTGGTTACTTTGATCAATCATGAAAAATAAATTTTATTTCTTATTCACTAAGCTTATAACAAATAAATGAAATCGTGTTTTGACTTAATTTAGTCTACTTTTAAATTTATCGTCTTTATAAAAATATCTAATATTTATAACTCAAAAATACGCACGAAAAACTGTTTAGAGCTTCCGTTTCCACTATTTTAATTGACACATTATTTGCTTTTTTTTTATTGTCACTGCCTTAAGCGGAGCAAAGGAGACGGGATAGATAAGTTCTTGGTTCATGATAAAATATTAATTGTTTAGCAGACAATAACGATAACATATGGCTCGAAAAGAGAACATGTTTTTAAACAATTATACATTTTTGTTCACAGATAAATGATTACATCTCATGTTTATGAAAATGATTGTTAATACAATTTTATGTTACAGGATTCTACCAACCTTAATGACGGTCCCAACGGTGAAATCTACTGCCGCAGCTGCTATGGCCGCAATTTCGGACCTAAGGGAGTAGGGTACGGAATGGGCGCAGGCACATTAACCATGGCTTAATAGCAGCTATAAAGCTGGGCTTTACACTAATCACACATGCAAAGAATTGCATAAAAGGAATCTTTATCAATAATATTATCTTGATCATACCGTATATTAAACTGGTTTTTAATTATGGTTGATATTCAATGAGACTTGGAGGGGCAATAACGATAGATCTAAGATCAAATATTTTATGATAGAATAGTATAAATTAAAGGTGACATTCCTTTCAGAGTAAGTATGAACTATGATGAATGTGTCTGGGCCCTTAGTTTATAAATTCATCATAAAATATGTAGAATAAGGTGCATAGACTTAATAGATATGTTGTAGAACCTTAAGGATTTATATACAGAAGAAAAAAATTAAATATAAAAATACGGCATTGTGATTCTCTACCTACTATAATATCACTAGAGTGATATGTAGGTAGGAATAAAATAAACTATCCTGTATACACGGATAAAGATTGCATTTAATTGCGATCATTTCGACCGACCAGATCTTAGCTCGAAGATCTGAAGTGGATATACATATTTTTATACACCAAAGATTTTGTATATAATTTCGTCATTTCGTTTATAAACAGCAATAAGCTGTGCTAGAGTTAACTCTAAACGCTTTAAGGCTTTGCTATAATATTCTAAAAAATATATATAAATTATGTCAGCTTATTGCAAATCTTGTGGCAGTACTTGTCATTAATTTCATATTAAATAAATAAATAAATAAGTGTTGATTTTTTTTATCTCCTTACCCAAATAAATAAAACATTTGAATTGAAGCCTTTATTAGCACTTATCATGCTCATTATTGTTACATGCGAGATTAATGCTATTAAAATAAAAAAGTATGCAGTAAGGCGGCAAAATAAAGATCACAGTAGAATACATATTACTATACTTAAAACAAAAGTTTTGAACATAAATATTTGCAGCATTATTAAAAAGATCATAAGTGTTAATTGAAAAATCTACACCAATCATTATTTTTTATAAATTAAACAGTAAAAATTAAATTACATTAAAACTGAATAAAACTTTGACGGTTCTCGCAAGTGCGCTGGATGGATAAGCCAAAAATAAACTACCGAACTATTGTGGTTTATATAAAATTTGTAGGTAGGTTTTTCTTAAAAATAATAATTTTCGCTAATTTATAGTAAATGATTGGTAGAAAATCCAGGCAATAGTTTTAACAAATGAATAATCAAATCACCTCTAATATGCAATTCAGAATTACAACGCTAACTTAGAAGTAACATGTGATTTAATCACAAAATATTACTTTTAAAATCCTTTACATAGTCTAAATAACTTAAAAAGTGAAAGATTTATACTTTGATAGCCACATAATTCGGGGTCAATATTTGTTATTAGTATTGTTAATAAAAAATATCACTGGCAAATTGAATTTCACAACAACATAATGAAAATAAAAAATAACACTTTCTTGTCCATACGAAAAAGAAATATACTAAGAAAAATAACAATTAATGTGTACTACTTTCTTTTAAAAAAAAAGGGAGGGGGTGGGGGGTGGCAGCTCTATTCAAAACAAAAAGACAAAGGTCTCCTGAGAGGGTTCTTGTACGCAATTGCAAATATATTATTGTTTTATTATTTCTTGGTTATATTGTCTACCCTTACGTTTTTTATTTGTCTTTAAATTCTTTAATACTAGCATTCGAATGCTAGATTCGCTCCGTTGCTTGACAATATTGAATTCAATACTAAAAGCCTAGAAGCTGCTTAGAGTAACAATGAAATAAAGCCAAAATATTTTGTTATCTGTTAAAAAAAACTTTTTTGAAAGTGAAAGAAAAAGTACTAAAAAAAAAACAACGTAAAATATTGTACAACTTATAAATAATGGCACTGGGATTTTATCACAATTTCTTTATATTTTTACTTACAGTTGCTCAAATGTTAATAAAATTAGCTTACTGGAGGTAGTTATGGTAACAAGCTGTTTTTGTTTTCCAAAATATAATACCAGCTATTTTGTTTTTTTCACAACCAAACATGGAGCTTTAGGTTTTTTCTTATTCTGAGAAGTGCCAGGATCTTCAAAACCATACTTGATCTTAAGCCTTTCCCGAATGAGCAATCCCTTTATAAGTTTCTTCCAGTTACCATACACTCTTGCATCTATCTTTTCTCTTTCTCTTCGCTCTAGTTCTTCCTGGTCCTATTTTTTTTTTGCAACAATAAAACATTTTATTCAATCGAAAATATACTTTTATAAATCTTAGAAAGTTTATGAAATTATGGTGACAGTAGAAACAATAATACTGAGAAAATGTATTTGCTGCTATAATTGCGTTTAATTTAAACTCTGTTATTTCTGTCCCAAATACCCTACCCATACGTAACTGTGTCACTTTCCTTTGGTGGACCAAGACTCCATTTTAATCTTTGTCGTCATGGAGAGGTTTTGGAAAGAGTCTAGTAGATCATATAACTTTTAAGACTCACTGAGACTGTGTGACCAGAAGAGAGGAGACAAGAGAAAGTAATATGAAGCCACTATTTTCTGTATTCGAACTGAAGTCACGGGAAAAGGGGAGTGTCAGAATTGCGTGGACTACTCTCCATGGGGG